>PITA01033301.1:0-12911 GCA_004023965.1 Spilogale gracilis | reverse complement strand
CTGTGGAAAGTGATGGGGATCCCTTCAAAGTGTGGGTTTACTTACCTTATGCTCTGGCTTCTCTGGTTTGATGGTGCTGTGGGCTGTGATGAAGGTGGCCCAGGCCAAGGCCCCAGAGCCTGGGGCTCATATTACAACATAACTATTGTGACTTTGACAAGTTAGCCAGGTTTTTTTGTTTGTTTTGTTTTGAGTTTTAATTCATAGGGATAATTATACCTGCCTTACCAGGTTGTGAAAACTACATATTTTATGATAAATAAACCCATCTAGCACTGTGCCTGGACTTTTTCTTTTTGGTATCATTACCTAAAAGTTTCCTGAGCCCTCTTTAGAATAGGCCTCTTTGCAGTGTCAAATTCAGATGCCATTTGCCCACCCATTAACCAGGTCTCCAGTTGGAGTAAACTAGCAACAAAAGTTCCCGAGTGGCTGGTTTACTGTTTCTCTTCCCTCTGACTTAACAAAAGCTTCAGAACCTTTATGTGTCTGCATGTTGTTCCTTCTAAGCCCTCTCATTGTGATTGTGGCTGTCGCTCTGCTTGCTTTGCTAAGGCAAAACCCTATGTTCAGTTTTTCAGCTGGCTGCTGCATCATGTGCAGAGTGGGGAAAGCTGTATATTTGATGGAGTTTGTAATCTGTAGTAGCCACTCTCAACCCTCCCCTTCGCAATGTCCCACTCAGTGGGGGTGAAAAGAAAGGTTCAGTATTCCCCCTTAGCTAGTGAATTCCTTTTACATTCCAGTTCATTTCAGAGAGATTACTATCCAGGGAGCTAAGCTTGAGGTCAGAAGACCCAGACTTGAGTTGTAGCTGCTCATTTCTTTGCTCTCTAACCTTGGCGTGTTAATTAGTCCTTTTTCCTTGAAGTGGAGAGGATACAATACCCAGCCTGCTGTATGTTCTGAGAGTGTCCAGTATGTACCTAGGAGGTGCTTTGTAAACTTGGGTGAGTCTAGATCTAAATATCACTCTATTCCTAGACAAGATAGAGGCCAGGCATCTGGAACCAGCCCAGAGGATTGCCTTTTCTCATAAACTGTGTTGGGTAACACAGTTGCCTGTTCTCCTGTGGTCTGACACTCTGTATTAGTTTCTTGAAATCCCTTCATCAGTCAGGTGGATACAGGAATGCCTCCAAAGCCAAACACTGTTTTCCCCTTTTAGCCTAACTCACCAGCAGCTCAGAAGAAGTGAAAGGCCGTTTTAGTGTCTTGATACTTGCCTTCTCTTCTTTTCATGATAGCAGCAGATGGCATCACATCTCAAACTGGTCGCAGAAGCCCAGCTAAGCGAAGTGCTATATTCTGGTCAGCAGCAGCCTTCCCGTTACTAACCTGCCTGGGTTTTCTGGTATGGGAATAGGAGAGAGATGGGGGATTTAGTGGTAAGACTGAGAAGTAAGCAGGCAAAGGGAACCTGACAAACCAGGCAGACGAATTCAGAGTTTATTTTGAGGGCGGAGGGAAGCCAAGGAAGTATTGTAGAAAGACCTCCATGGCTAGGGAGTAGAGAGCAGATGTAAGGGAGATACGTTCTTGCTCTGAGAACTGATTAGCTGTGGCTGCAGCCAGTCGGGTAACTGCGGTACAGGCAGAGAGAAGAGACGCACGCAATATTTAGAGGGCAAGTTTCCTGTTCCAGATAGTTGGAGGGATATGGGAGGTGAAGGAGAGAGAGGAGTCAGAGAACTCCATGTCTGGCTTGAGAAGTGGTGAAAGGTGGTACCATTCCCAGAGGTAGGGAAGGTTGGGGAGGATGATGAGTTTAATTTCTGAAATCTTTATTCTCCCCTCACCCCCGTCGACTTTCTGGTCAGTCAGAACTGTCCCTGAGGACAGATACCTGCTTACCTCTCTAGCTTGAAAGGATTCACCTGAATTAACAAGACAGGTTTAGTCTTGTTCCTAAGAAGTTTCTGGCATGCCTGAGGGGTTCCTTACCAGCCCTTTCCTGGAACACAAGAGAATGGGTTGTTGATTATCCTCTGCTTCTGATTTCTTATAACTAAAATACTTCTTCCATTTTTTGGTACCTACACATTAAATAAGAACACATAATAATAATAATAGTTAAGGTTTTTTTCTAGTGATTTGCTTATTATTTAACTTGAGAGTCCTTAAAATAAGTTTGTACTTCTGCTTCAAGAGATTTTTTGTAGATAATATCTAACTGTGCCTGGAAAATAATTGGAAGAATGTTTGGGGGCTTACTAATTTTCCCTCCTAAATATCTGAAATGTAGACTGGTGGGAGTGGAGAGACCTCTCACAACCTACTCATAGCTCTGCCTCACACTGTTCCCTGGGAAACCGTGTCTATCACTGGACCCGTCTTATTTAAGGTCACACAGGGATTCCTGGTCTTAGATGTGTAGTAACTTTGCTGTAGGTCATGTGAAATGGGCTGGAAATGAACAAAAGTAAAACTTGAGCCAGATATTGAAGTAGAATTCTATATGCTTCCAAAAAAGACCTGACTTTAGGTACTATTCAAAATTCATAATGATTCACTTTCGGTAGATAAGGATGTGTCTAAAGACACTGTTATCTAAAGAGATGTTGCATCTTTATTCCACTGGGGAAGGAGCAAAAATGATGATGATGGTTCTTAAAGTTTCTCTCTTAGCAGGCTGTCTTCTCTGAAGACACATTCTAAATGCAGACTTCCTGAATCACCGTCCTTTGGCCTGGCTTAATGTAAGCCAAGTAGAATTCTGTGGGTTGTAAACTCTGTGAGAGCAGAGACCATAAGCATAACCTCAACATTGAGTTCAGTGTCTTTTTTTTTTTTTAAGATTTTATTTATTTATTTGACAGAGAGAAATCACAAGTAGGCAGAGAGAGAGGAGGAAGCAGGCTCCCTGAGAGAGTGACCTGAGCCGAAGGCAGAGGCTTTAACCCACTGAGCCACCCAGGCGCCCAAGTTCAATGTCTTATATTATATAGATGCTTAATAAATACCGGTTCGGGGTATTTCAGTGACTGAGTAAATGAAAGAGTCTAGGTTTTCTGGTATTAGGGAAAAGTCTCCATAGATACAGAAAAGTGCACAAATCATAAATTTGGTGAATTTTCACCAAGTAAACACACTTATGACCCTAGGACCCAGATGAAGAAATAGAACAGGACTGTTCCCCAGATGGTGTGCCAGTCATAGTCACTAGTCCCTCCAGGAGTCACTACTCTCTGACTTCCAATGCCATGTTTCTGTTGTGCCCATTTTTTTAACTTTAGATAAATATATAGTCTCCTGGGTCTTTCACTCCTTGTTACATCAGTAAGATTCAGCATGGTATTGGGAGCAGCAGTGGTTCATTTATCCTCACTGCACTGAGCCCACTGTATGCTTACACCATGGTTTATCTACTCTCCTGTTGATTGTTGGGTTGGTTCCAGTTTGGGGCCCTTACAGGTAGTACTGCTGTGAATATTTTTGTGCCTGTCTTTTCGTAAGCGAACATATGCATTTCTCTTAGGTGCATACCTAAGAGGGTAGAATCATAGCATCATAGCATATGTGAATGTTCTGCTTTGGTAATACTCCCAAATAGTTACCCATATTACACTCCCACTAGCTCAGCTCTTGGTGCAGCTCCTCCTCACTTGATACTCTGTGTCTTTTTCATTTTAGGCACTCTGGTAAGTAGATGAGTAGTGGTATCTTGTTGGAGTTTTAATTTACATTTTCCTGATGACTCATGAAGCTGGGCATTTGTTCATGTTTATTTGGATATCCTCTTTTGTGAAGTGCCTATTCTAGTGTTTTGCTCATTTTTCCGTTGAATTGTCTGCCTTTTCTTACTGAATTCCTTATATCCAGCTGGATACAGGTCCTTTGTCTGAATATGTAACGCAATAGTCTCCCACTTGGGGGCGCTATCATTTCACTCCCTTGATGGTCTGATGAAAAGATGTTCTTAATTTTATTCAATCTAGTTTTTCAGTTTTGCCTTTTATGGGTACCGTTTTGGGGCCTCTATAGGAAAGGTTGCCCACCACATCTTCATGGAGTTTTAGTTTTCCACCTGTGTTGCAATTAGAATATTAAGGCAGAAAGGATCCTTCTTTACAGTCTGTTGGTTCTTAACCTTCTGCAAATCCTGGCTCCCTGTGAAAACCCAGCGAAAACTGTACCCTTGGCACAGAAGTGCACACATGCACACACACAGCAAACTTTAGTGGTTTCCTCCTAACTTGCCTGCAGGCAAACGTTGAAACCTGCCCACGGCCCTTTGTCAGGGAACCCTGAACTAGTCCAGCCAGTCTTTTTGCACATGAGGAAGTCGACACTGTTGAGTTTGTGGCCCATCTGAGACTAGAATTCAGGTCTCTTGACTCCTATTCCAGTGCTCTAACACAATTCCCTACTGCAGTCTTTCTGAGAATCTCAGAGCTATTGAAGGGAGAAACTGTTTTTAATTTTTTTTTTTAAGATTTTATTCATTTGAGAGCAAAAGTGAAAGAAAGAGAGAGAGCACAAGCCAGGGGAAGGCAGAAGGAAAGGGAGAAGCAGACTCCCTGCTGAGCAGGGAGCCCCATGTGGGGCTTGATCCCAGGACCCTGATCATGACTGGAGCCGAAGGCAGAAACTTAACCGACTGAGCCACCCAGGTGCCCCAATGAAAGGAGGTTTCTATGCAGTAGCAACAAAATATGGCTACATGATGGCACTCATGTACTTTAGATATGTACCTTAAATGTTAAAGTACAGCATGTCTATATGTAAGGTTTGTGAAGTTGAGCTGGGACTTATCATGGCCAATGCACCTTCCTCTAGCTGTGACTCAGTATCCTGGTGTTGCTGTGTTGAATCTTACTGTACGCACCTACCTATGTTCTGCTTAGTGTCTTGATCGGTTCTGGCTGGAATATTAAAAAGCACCTTACGTAAGAAGTTTCCAGTCTCAATGCTCAAGTGGGTGAGGTTCACCAAAGTGGTTGCTCCAGGGAGAAAATTAAAAGAGGTGGAGGCAGGGAAAGGAGCCCTGAGTTTCTTGACTAGGCTAAGACTGTTTGCAAACAGTAGGCAAGCTGGGCTAGAGTTTCTAGAACTACTCACTAACAGTTTTCCTGCTCGGCAGCCTTTTTTTACCTGCCTCTGCCTGCAGTAGCTTCTTCAAAGGTTCCAAGTGCACCGGGCAGTTTACAGGTAACAGGCCCAGGTATTTTCAAGAGACCACTCAAACCCCAGTGCTAGGAGTCTCCAGATTTAATCCTGTTACCTCATCCACAGTGCCTACCTGTGCTTAAAGTGCACTCCCAGAGGTGTGCATTTCACACTGGCAGAACAGACCACAGTCCCTGTCTCACAGGGAAAAAGACCGTTCGGATCTTTGGGCCACACCCTGAAACACAGACTAAATGATCTCATCCTCAGCACAAAGGAAGTTGAGCCCATAATACCATCTGCAGATAGGCTCCTGTTAGACCCAACAGACAAATAGTATCCAGTATTCTACCCCATTTTACTTCTGTCCCATTAGCCCCCAAAGAGTCTCTTCTCCAGTTTCATCAGGTACTTGTAATTAACTAAGTTGGGGGGTGGTGCTAAAAGGTCAGATATCTCAGTGAGGTGCATCTGTTTCATCATTTCAAAAGCATTTACTGAGTCCCTACAATGCACTAGGTACTGTACTAGGTGATGGGGATATAGGGATGAATGGGACGTGCTCCTGTCCTTGAGGAGCTCCCAATCTAGGCAGAGGGACCAGTTAGTAGGCTGCCAAGCACAACACGGTGCTGTGGGACCAAGAGGACCTGCGTCTGAGTTGGCCTGGGGTGCCCAGGGAGGCACTTCCATAGAAGGAATCTGAAAGGGGTTGAGGAGTGTACAGGCAGAAAGTGATGGAACCGACATTCGTTCTGGGCAGCTGGTGTCATACCCAGGGATGCAGCAGCGGGAAGCTGAGGGTGGTTGGGATGCCGGCATTGAAAGGAAGCTGAGGACTCCCAGTTACATACAGAGTTTTGTCTTTGTTGTCCTTTTAAAAGAGCTACTCAAGGGCGCCTGGGTGGCTCAGTGAGTTAAAGCCTCAGGTCATGATCTCAGGGTCCTGGGATCGAGGCCCGCATCGGGCTGTCTGCTCAGCAGGGAGCCTGTTTCCTCCTCTCTCTCTGCCTGCCTCTCTGTCTACTTGTGACCTATCTCTCTGTCAAATAAATAAATAAAATCTTTAAAAAAAAAAAAAGAGCTACTCAAGTCAAAGGTTGATGATAGACTTGTGAGTGAAAAGATTCACTTATCCCATTAACTCAGGAACCTTTGAAATCCATGTCACTGTTGGAGTAGATGCCTAAATCAGAATATCTTCCCCTTAAGTTGATCTTGGTGACCTTTAATCATCTTTGGCTCCCAGGGTCTCCTGGGTCCCCCAGTCAGCCCATTACTGCTCTGCTCCAAAGATAGATCTCTGGTCAGGATATCATGGGAGCTGTAGCTGAGTATGTAATCAACAAGCACCTATTTTCTCACCATCTCTTCTTTGTGTCTTTTAGGTGTGAAGAAATCAGTGGTTTATAGTTCACTAAAGCTACACAAAATGTGGAAAGGATGGCTAAGGAAAACACCCTGATTTTTCTTGCGTTTCTATATGTCATGTATAGATTAATAAAGTGATCCTTTTTCACAGAATGGTATTTGTTACCTTGGCCCATTGCTTGAATTTGAAGATACTTAGGTTTGTATAATATTTGATTTTGAAATGTGTGTGTTAGACATGTATCCAGGGGACCCAAATACCTTTGAGGACAAGGAAATGAATAGTTCCATAGGCACAGGGGGAATCTGTGAAAGTACTTTTAGCCAGTGAAGGGTTGAACAGAACAGGGAAAATGACCTGGTGTTCGTTCAGGGCCTATACACAAAGGTATGATACGGGAACTGCTTCGTTTAATCCTTGCCCTACTTCTGCAACATAGGTATGAGCCCTGCTTTTTTACAACCAAGGAAACTGAGAGTAAAGAAAGTTACCCTCATATAAGAAGTTAACAGACTCATTGACCCATAGCCCCAAAACTTGTACGTGGCTAAGCTGGAACTTGAATTCAAGCCTGTCTCACTCAAAAGACCAGTATCACATCCTACTTCAGGCCTCACCTGCAAGATATGAATAATTATTTCCTGATTTATCCAGGTAATTTCTATGATTATTTCAGTTATCACTGGCCATGGAGCCAAAGACACCTGGAATGATTTTTTCTTTTTTTTTCTTTTTTTTTTTAATGTATTTTGACAGAGAGAAACACAGCCAAGGAGGGAACACAAGCAGGGGAAGTGAGAGAGAGAGAAGCAGGCTTCCCACCGAGCAGGGAGCCCGATGTGGGACTTGATCCTGGGCCTCCGGGATCATGACCTGAGCCAAAGGCAGTCACTTAACCAACTGAGCCACCCAGATGCCCCTGGAATGGTTTTTTCTACACCATTTCTATTTTGTGTCTTCTGAGATCAAGTGGAAGAGAAGATTCCTTCCCAGAATGAGCTACTTCTGGAGAGATGATGCATGATACATGAGAGTTTATGGCAAACATAGAGACCATTTATACTCCTTCACTTTACAGGTGGGATAAGTAAGGCCCAGAAAGGCGGTGACTTCCAAGGTCACATATATTTGTCGACAGCCTAAACTAAAACTTGTATCCCTACAACCTACTTAATCCCCCTTTTGCTTCAGCCTGCTGTTCTACTCACCTAGCATGTAGGTACATTATAACAAGACCTTGGATTTCAGTAGCTTTTACAAGATCAGGAAGAATAAAATCTCTTGGCTCAGTATTATTTTCAGAAATCACAGGACACCTCACCTAAATGTAACTCCAAACTCTAACTTGAATTTTACTGTCCTCAATCTCTTCTTGTATAATTAACCTACTCTAACAATTGGGCAGCAGATACAGGAAAATCTTTCCCTGGAATTCAGATTATAGTAGGTTATGTTGAAATAGATCAGAGGTTATACAGCAAGTGGAAAAGCCAGGAAAAGGCTAAAGGCTCTTAGGGAGGAGAATTTAATTCAACTGATTAATTTGGTGTTGCTTAAATTTGGGGTTGGAGGAAGATAAGATTGGCCAAGACGACCATACTTGTGATCCTGCCCTCAGTAAGCTTATAGTACATCAAGTAAGGAGGACAGAATTTATTCTCATAATAGAAGATGAGAAGTGATCATTGCATAAAGACAAGTTCATTCAGTCAGTCATTTAACAAATATTTAATAAATACTGCATGTCAGGAACTGAAGCCTAATGAGTAAGACATTGTCCCAAATCTAAGGATCTTAAAATGCAGTAAAGTAGTCAGGTAAGTAAATTGGGAATTATATTTATATGATAAATGCTTAATCATAGAGTAACTATAGGGTGCTGTGGAAATACCTAAAAGTAATGGCAAATACTCGTTGAGACCTGACAGTATCAGGCACTATTCTAAGCACTTTTTATAGATTTATTCATTTAATCCCCACCACAGCCTTACATAATAGGGACTCATTATTCCCTAATTTATGCCAGGGGAAACGCAGGCACAGAGTAATAAGGCCTCGCATACCATTTCAAAGGTCGTAGATGACAGCCAGGATTCAAAACTGGGCCATCAGTTTGCAGAGCCCTCCCTCTTAACCTCTGAGCTAGAAGATCTTTCAATCACTTTGTGTTTGTACAGTTTGAGGAAAAGGAGCAAGCAATGTCCAGCCCACTACTTTAAGGACAAGTAGGAGTACCCCAAAGAAAAGAAAGTATCCCGGACACAGGGAAGTGCTTGTTCAAAAGCTCTGAATGAAGAGTGTGCCTGGATGGCTCAGTGGGTTAAAGCCTCTGCCTTCAGCTCAGGTCCTGGTTTCAGGGTCCTGGGATCAAGGCCAGCATCAGGCTCTCTGCTTGGCAGGGAGCCTCCTTCCTCCTCTCTCTCTACTTGCCTCTCTGGCTACTTGTGATCTCTCTCTCTCTCAAATAAATAAAATCTTTTTTAAAAAGCCCTGTATGAAGAGATCACAGTCTGTTTAGGGGACTAGATCTAGCGCAACATGAATAAAATGCCAGGCAGATGCCGTACAGAGTGAGAGCAGAGAAATGACAGAGGCCAGATCATAAAAGTTCTTTACGAAACCCTGTCTGCATATTGATCATTATCCCCAGGGCAATGGAAAGCCAATGAGGGATTTGGGGGCTGGAGAGTGGCAAAACTGGATTTGCATTTTATAAAAGTCATTATGGTTGCACATGAAGAATGGATTAAAAGAGGCAAGACCATGGGGTGCCTGGGTGGCTCAGTTGGTTAAGCATCTGATTCTTGGTCTTGGCTCAGGGCATGATCTCAGGGTTGTGGGACTGAACTCTGCATCAGGCTCTACACTTAGTGAGGAGTCTGTTAGAGAGTCGCTCCCTGCCCCGCGGCTCATGCTCTAAATAAGTAAATAAAATCTTAAAGGAAAAAAGATGCCAAGATTCTGGCTGAGGCAACTGGAAGAATGGTGTGCTATTTCCCAAGCTGGAGATTTGGGAGGAGTACAGATTTAGGGTGGCATGAAGGGAGTGATAAATTTGGATCTGGCCATGCTGAATTTGGGATGCCTGTGGGAGATGTTCAGTAGCCATCACTACAGAGGTCAGAGGCTGACCGTGAAACTTGAGAGTTGGCAGGTAGTAGATGGTGGAAGTGGGTGAGATTTCCCCAGGAGGTCTGTAGAGTATGAAGACAGGAGAGCCAAGCTCACAACACTGGGAAACGCCAACATGAGCAGGCAGAGGAAGCTAAGGGGTAAGGGGAGATGAGAAGAAAACCAGGACAGCAAGCTGTCAAATCATACAGGAGATAGTGAAGAAGCATTAAATTGTATTACTGTCCCTCTCTTTTCCCTCCCTACAGCTCCCACCCAATGGGACAACTAATTTTCCTCCCTCCGAGGACCTCAGGATGGCCTTAAAACTTTTCTTGGCCAATGAAGTAAGAATGGGAGTGACAGGTCACTTCTGAGCAAAAACTTAAGGGCCAGCCCGAAGTTTATCATGTCTCATTTTCCCTCTGCCACAGGACTGATGGTGCTCCCCATAGAGGCTGCTCTTTCAGCTCAGGTCCTCTTTCAGTTGGAAGAGTCAAAAAAGGTTTTGTGCAGTCAGTTGATTTCCTGAGTTTTGACAAGGGCAGCGAGGCATAAATGAGGGAAATGATTTTTTCCAACAAATAGTGCTGGGACAATTGAATAGCCACATCAAAAGAAGGAAATCGAACACTTACCTCCCACCATATACAAAAATTAACTCAAATGGATCAAAGTGTAAATATAACAATTAAAAAGTATAAAACTCTTAGAAGAGAACATGATTAAATCTTCATAACCCTGGATTAGCCAATGGCTTCTTAGACAAGACACCAAAAGGACAAGCAACAAAAGAAAAAAAAAATTAAAGAAATGGGACTTCATCAAAATTGAAATCTTGTGTGCTTCCAAGAACACAAGGTTAAGAACCAAGAAGGTTAAAAGACAACCCACCAAAAAATGGGAGAAAATAATTGTGAATCATATATTTGATAAGGTGCTTGTCCCTAGAATATATAGACACTTAAAATCCAATAATAAAAACATAATTGACCATATTTTTAAATGGGCGAAAGATCTGGATACACATTCCTCCAAAGAAGATACACAAACAGCCAATAAACACAAGAGAAGATGCTCAGCATTAGCCCTGAGGAAAATGCAAATTGGACCACAACAAGATCCCACCTTATATCCCAGGGTGGCTACCATCAGAAGACAGAAAATACCAGGTATTGATGAAGATGTGGAGAAACAGGAACCTGCATACACTGCTTGCGGGAATGTAACAGCATAGCTGCTGTGGAAACCAGGCTGGCAACTCCTCAAATGGTTAAACACATGACTTGCCACATGATCCAGTAATTCCACTTAGCACCATATAGCCAAGAGAAATGAAGACATGTACCTGCACAAGAACTTGGACAAGAACATTCATAGCACCATGATCCACAATATCCAAGAAGTGGAAATCACCCAATATCCATCATTGATGAATGGAAGATAAAATGTGGTATATCCCACACAATGGGATATGAGTCAGCATTAAAAAAAAAACAAAGTTCTGGGTGCCTGGGTGGCTCAGTGGGTTAAAGCCTTTGCCTTCAGCTCAGGTCATGATCTCAGGGTCCTGGGATCGAGGCCTGCATTGGGCTCTCTGCTCAGCAGGAACCCTGCTTCCTCCTCTTTCTCTGCCTGCCTCTCTGCCTACATGTGGTCTCTCTCTGTCAAATAAATAAATAAATAAACAAACAAACAAAGTTCTGACAATGTGCTACCACATGGAAGAACCTTGAGAACATGCAAGGTGAAATAAGCCACACATGACATCTCAAAGGATTGGATTTATACTAAGTGCCCAGAAGAAACAAATAGAGAAGGTAGATTAGTGATTTACCCATGGCTGGAAGTGTGTAACGTGGGGCTTGGGAGTGACAGCTAAGGGATGTAGATTGTCTTTTTGGGTTTTTGAAAATGTTCTAAAAGTGATTTTTGGTGATGGCTGCTTGTACAACTCTTGAGTATACTGTAAACCATTGAATTGTGCTTGAATTCAATGGTTAAAGTACCTTACATGGTAAGTTGTATGGTATGTGAATCATATATCAATGCCTTAAAATGGAAGAAATGGTGACACGTGGGTGGCTCAGTCAAGCATCTGCCTTCAGTTCAGGTCATGATCCTAGGGTCCTGGGATCAAGTCCCACTTCAGGCTCCTTGTTCCATGGGGAGCCTGCTTCTCCCTCTGCCTGCTGCTCCCTCTAGTCCTGTTCACACGCGTGCACTCTCTCTTCTCTCTGACAAATAAAACTTAAAAAAATAAAAATAAATTAAAAATAAAATAGAAGAAATGTTTCATGGAGGAGAGGGCCCTTGAGATAGTCTCAAAGGAGTGTGAGGAGTAAGTGGAGAAGGAGCAAGTAAGAACAAGCACAAAGGCTGGAAAAGTAGGGAGGAGACAGGGAGTGGGGAGTAGGACTTTTTTTTTTTTTTTGCCTGAGAATTTAGGATTTTGTTTGAGGGTCTCACACCAGAACTCCCTGTCATCTCTAAGCCAAACTAGACTTGAGGATAAGGAGACAAAGTGTCATACTCTGTTTCCTCTCTAATGCTATGCCAAAGAATACCTGGGATAATAGCTACATTGTTTGCAGCCCTCTACTGGAAGACAGGATTCCTCAGCCTGTCCCAGGACCAGTGTTGCTCCCAGAGAGTTTGCTGGCACCTTTGAATTGAGAATCTACAAACCTCACCATATGAGGAAGCAGAGCTAAAGTGATGGGCCATGGTGACATCCCATCTTACCTCATTCATAAATTGAGTGGCAGGTTTCTCCCTATTCTTTTACAGAAATTGGAGACACAAGTATGATTCCTAAAACTGGAACAACTTGGGGGGCCTTGGTGGCTCAGTCAGTTAAGTAGTCAAGCAGCTGTCTTCAGCTCAAGTCATGATCCTGGGGTCTTGGGATCAACTCCCATATCAGGCTCCCTGCTCATCAGACGCTCCCTCTCCCTCTGCCCTTCCTCCCTGCTTGTATTCTCTCTCTCTCTCTCTCTCTCTCTCTCTCTCAAGTTAAAACAAAACAAAATAGCAACAACAAAAAACTGGAGCAACTTGTAAGAGGGAATTTGCCTTGATCACATATTTTCCTCCTTTTATGCAGTTCCATAGCCAATCATCTGACAAGAGGCCCACAGGCTTCATTGTCCATGTGCAAATATGACACACAAAGCCTCAGTCTGTTAACACAACTGCTGTCCTTATGAAGGACAACCTAACAGTGGGGATAGAAGTCTCAGGTGGATTCCCTGGGAAACAGGCTCTGAGAAGGGGTCTGCCTGGAGGAGGTGTATGGAAGCATGCTCTCAAGAGCAAA
>PITA01033300.1:0-13044 GCA_004023965.1 Spilogale gracilis | reverse complement strand
GAACGCCTAGCCTGGCCCCGCAGTCCTCCTTGGAAGGGGGGCTGACACTGTCTGGAGCCCCGCCCTGCAGGCCTGGGCACTGGGGCTCTGAACTTCATCCCTGGACCCCAGGGAGCCCGGCCCACCGGAGCCTTTCTTTCCCCTGGCTGAGGCCCCCATGCCCCGGGGCCAGGGCTCAGTGTCGCTGTAGACACACACACCCTTGTGGGGCCACGCCAGCCCATCGGCTCCCCATCTGTAGGTGGGGTTCACCTCCCTACCCCCACCCCCGTTTCCCAGGGCCAGAGGAGGAGCCACAGAGGCCCCCATGTGACTTGGCTCCCCACATCAGCTGCTTCCTTAACCCTCCTGTGCCTGCGTGCCCGTTAACCCTTTCTCTCCTGCAGCACTGTCGCTTGGACCGGAGCTGGGGCCCTTGCCCCCCCGGCCTGCTGTCCCCTCTGCTCTGAGGGTTCCGTGTTTCCGTGGTGGTGCCGGCACCCTGCCGTGTCCCCCGCGCCCGCCTCTCTGCTCTCTGCCTCTCGCGCTCCCCCCATCCCAGCCCACCCATCCCTCCGCTTCCACGGCAGCCCCTCCTACCTCGCACTTGCTGCCCAAGCCCCGGATGGCAGGGCTGCGACCTTGGGGTCTTTCCTCCCCCCAGAGCCCCCCAGTTGGGACTTGAGGGGAGAAAGGGGACCAAGGGGTGCACCAGCCTCAGGCCCGCGGTTTGGTCTGCGCACTTGTCCTGGGCTCCAGGGGCCGCCGCCGCCTGGCGGGATCCACTCAGGCCCAGGGCTAGGTGGCCGGGGCGGTGGACAGGGGTGCAGCCCTTCCCTCTACCTTGGGAACAGGACAGGGCCCCCGGGAGCCGCTCACCTGCAAGCGCCTTGGCTCGTCCTCACCTTTGGGGCGCGCACCGGGGCCCGGCCTTCCGCCACCCCGCTTCACGTTCCCCGAGGCCGGGCGTTTGCATGACTTGAGCCGGGGCTCGGCCCTCATGCGCAGGGGTCTGAGCTGCTCCAGAGTCCTGGGTGGGACGGGCACCCAGTACACAGTAGGCGCTCGGTAACCGCACTGCCTGGGGCGCATGGGGTCGTTAGCGGTAGTGATGAGAGGCGCAGGGAGCCGACGCTCCCAGCCCCGAGTGGGGGCCCGTTGCACATCAGCTGTGGGGGTGCCCGGAGTCCAGTGCGGGCAGGCCTTTGCCTGGTGCGCCCACGTCTCCTCTGCCTCTCCCACCCCCACTGGTCGGGCCAGGCCTGGCCCTCCCTTAGCCCGGCCAGCAGGCGCGCTGCGGCCACAAGATGGGCCCAGGCTGCCCTCCAGCTGCAGGCACACGGCCCAGATGGGGGCTGGGGGCCCTCCCTGCATCCCCTGGGGACCGGCACACGCACGGGCACACGCGCACACCGTCCGCAGGCGCTGGCCTGCCCGCCCGCCGCGGCTCCTCACTAACGGAGGCCCCGGTGCTGTGACCCAGCAGTACGGAGGAGGTGCTGTCCCTGGAGGAGAAAGACCTGAGGGACCGGGAGAGGCGCATGGCCAATAACGCGCGGGAGCGGGTGCGCGTGCGGGACATAAACGAGGCCTTCCGGGAGCTGGGGCGCATGTGCCAGCTGCACCTCAAGTCGGACAAGGCCCAGACCAAACTGCTCATCCTGCAGCAGGCCGTGCAGGTCATTCTGGGCCTGGAGCAGCAGGTGCGAGGTAGGCCCCGGGCCAGGCACCCCCCCCCCGCTCCCCCCGCCCCCGGCCACCCCGTGCCACCTCCCCAGGGACCCTCTCCCACATTGCTCTCCCCCTCCCCCAGAACGTAACCTGAACCCCAAAGCCGCTTGCTTGAAGCGACGAGAAGAGGAGAAGGTGGCAGGCGTGGTCGGAGACCCCCAGATGGTGCTATCGGCTGCCCACCCGGGCCTGAGCGAGGCCCACAACCCTGCTGGGCACATGTGATCGGCCCGGTCCATGCCACACGCACGCAGGCCTGCGGTCAGCTCGGAGCCCGCACCGCCACGGGGCTGGGGGGGCTCCCCATCCGCGGACCTCCAGCCCCCACCCCCGGGCCTCACGGCCTGGACGCCTTGGGACTTCCCTGATGGATCCTGAAACTACGGCCAGGCCCAGAGGGGCAGGTTTGTTTTTTGTTTTGTTTGTAAACAAGACCGGAAAGCAAGTGAGGTACACACTTTGTCAAAAAAGATGAAAAAATGCCTTAAGTAGAAACGCGGGAGAGTCCAGACCTGCCACTCGCGGGAGGAGGAAACGGGCTTGCTCTCCGCGGAGCCGCTGTGAATCGTGCCTATGCCTGACCTGTGTCTTAAGGAAAATAAAGAACATTAGTTAGGAGATTTTTTTTAATGCATTAGAAAATTAGCAAAGAGGATGCCTTTGGTCTCTTTTTTTTTTTAAAGCTTTTTTGCATATGTTTTGTAAGCAACAAATTTTTGTATAAAAGTCTCGTGTCTCTTGCTGCTTCTGCTGCTGTTTCTAGAACTGAGCGTTGCATTTCATGATCAACCAGATTATTAAAAGTTGTATTAAAAAGACCCACTGTAAACCTGAGATCCCCCGCCCCCCCCGGAGCCGCCGACACAGACGGGTGGCAGGTGGTATCTCCTTGCTCCACATGGGCAGGGTGAGGTGGACAGGCCTTGCCCTGGTGGGGTTCTCTTGGGACCCCTTGCTGCGTCCTCACCTATCCCTTGGGAACGGGCTGTGGGGCATCTGCAGGGAGGCAGCTCTGGGCGCAGGGCTCATACCACGGGAGCCTGATGCAGGGCTGCCCTCAGATACCCTGTCCTTCATTGCTTTGACCTGGCCCCGGCCTAGCTTCTCCTCTTCGGTAGGGCTCCTGCACCCCCATCCCAAGTGACTGGCCCCAGACTCCAGAAAGCCCCAGGCTCTGCCCCTGCTCACCTGCGAGACCGGGAGGGGGGCGGGTCACATCCAGGCCCCCCCGAGTCGCCCGCCTGAGGCAGAACCAGCTCCACTCAGGGTTCCCCCAGGCCCAAGCCGAAGGTCTGTGTGGGCCCCGGGACACCAGGACAGGTGGCCGCTCCAGGTGTCCCTCAGCCACGGGGTCAGCCTGCGGGGCTCCCGGGCTCCTCTTCCCTGGAACACGCCCCCAACACACACACGCCTCCCGGACCTTGGGTGGCTGTGTTCACTGCCACACAGCCCGTCCAGCGTCTCCCTGGCACCCCTGGAGCCGTGGGGCTGCCTGATGCCCTCTGACCCTGTGACCGGCACCCCCCAAGACCAGGGAGCTGGGTACCCCAAGGGAAACACCAGGTAGGACTTGGCCGGCTGCCTCCCGGACCCTGAGGTCACCTGGGTCCTTCCATTGAGGCTGCCTGCCTCTCCCCCACCGCCCAGTTGGGTCGGGGGGCACCCAGGAGTCCTTGGGCCCCCCCTGGTCTGAGTGGGATGTTTTAAGAGAGCCTCTCGAGTGGTTCTGGAGACCCGGCCTGCGTTACCACACCAGCACAATGTGACATGGTAGGATGACCCGGCTGTTCTCCGGCTCAGCTGCTGTGTGCTTGCAGATGGGGGGAGGGCCGGTGGGACGGGGTGCCGCACCAGGTGCCCGCAGCCGCGGAGGCCGGGGCCCTGGGTGTGCGTCCCCGGGGGCAGCGGTCACAGGGCCCCCCGCACAGAGAGGGCCGTCTTGTTCCGGGCTCGGGTGCCCCAGACCCTGGTGTGGCGGGCCCCGGGGGAGGGTCCCTCCTGCCTCTCCCAGCTCCGGGGGCTCCGGGCGTCCCTGGGCGTGTGGCCGCGTCGCTCCAGTGCCTGCCTCGGCGGCGTGTGGCTGCCTCCCCCTGCGACCGTTACGAGGACACCCGTCACTGCATCACGGCCTCCCCCCTCCTGTGTGACCTCACCTGAGCTATGTGCGAAGATCCCGTGTCCAATCAGGTCCCGTTCGCAGGTCTTCGTGGGGACAGGCACGAGGGTCTGACCGGGGCCACAGAGAGCAAGGCCAGCAAAGCCAGGGTGACGGAGCGGTGCGTGGCCATAGCACATTCTAGAACCAAAGTGCCTCAGGTCAGGCTGGGAACCTGCACTTGTAGTTAGGGGTCCCAGGGGTCTGGGCATGGCACCTGCTCACAGTGGAAAAGCCACTCCTTGAGGAGCTGCCTATTCCTTTTTTAAATTAATGTAATAGGCCAAAGCTCCCCGAATTATGCATAGTGTGTAAATGGGATAGTGTATGGACACCATCAAAAAAGGTGCTGAAGGGCCCTTGGGGGGCTCAGTCGGGGAAACAGCTGCCCTTGGCTCAGGTTATGATCCTGGGGTCCTGGGATCGAGTCTTGCATGGGGCTCCCTGCTGAGCGGGAGGCCTGCTTGTTCCTGTGCCGCTCCCTCTGCGTGTGCTCACTCGCATTCTCTCACTTTCTTTTTCTCAAATAAATAAAATCTTTAAAGGTGTTGATGTTTTATTTTTTTTAAGATTTTATTTTTAGGGGCGCCTGCGTGGCTCAGTTGGTTAAGCGACTGCCTTCGGCTCAGGTCATGACCCCGGAGACCCGGGATCGAGCCCCACATCCGGGTCCCTGCTCGGCGGGAAGCCTGCTTCTCCCTCTCTCACTCCCCCTGCTTGTGTTCCCTCTCTCGCTGTGTTTCTCTCTGTCAAATAAATAAATAAAATCTTTAAGAAAATTTTTAGAAAGTGTTTAAAAATAGATCAGAAAGATAGTACAGCCCTCCTTCAATGAGGCATCACCTCCCCCACACCCATTCCAGCAAGGATCTGTTCCATGGAAATTTCTGGAAGGAGCACATTGGCCCTGCTCAGGGAACTGCAGGGCGCCAGGGCCGGAGGGAAACTCCGCGCTCATGTCTTGGGCACATTCAAAGTGTGCAGGTCACTGTGTGCTCGTCACAGACCTTCCGCTGGCCCCGCCGCAAATCTCTGAGCCCTCCTGCTGTCAGGAAGACACATACAGCCCGGCCCCCCGCCAGCCCCTCGGACACCTCCATGTCCGCCCCCCGAACTGGGGGTCTGGATGTACTTGGGGAAAGGACCTTTGCAGGTGGAACTCCAGATCCTAAGACGAGCTCATCCTGGAGCAGGAAGGGCCCCAAATCAATGACAAGCATCCTGATGAGAGAGAAGCCATGTGTCCACGGCGACAATGGCAGACACAGAGGTGGGAGGGACAGCGGGTGCGCAGCTCTGTGACACCCGCCTGGGAGGCCTTGCGGCTTCCACCGCGGCCGTGAAACCCTGCCGTCTGCAGCCACCCCGCGCGTGGCTGTCTCCGGGGCCCTGGGGAACAGGGAACCAGTGCGTCCTTTCCAAAGCATCAAACGCCCCAGGACGGTGGGGGCCCACACCTCACTGGCAGGGACAGCAACACGGGCCGACGGCTCCAGACGGGGTGCTGGACGCTGCCCTGACCATCCACAGCGGTTACTCCTCAGAAAAAGAAAAAATTTTTGGCGGTTTGGTCCACGGCTCCCACGCTGGGAGTCAGCCGGCCCCCCAGAGTCCTCTCCGGAGGGATGAAGACACACGTCCATGCAAAGACCTGGACAGCACTAGTCCTGGGCCATAGCAGGGACGGCCAAACCTGGAAACAACCCACCTGCCCTCCAGCAGGTCGCCCAGGCCCCACCTCCCTGCATCCCCACTGCGGCGGAATGCCACTCAGCTGCAGAAGGAAGGTGCCAGACCCCAAGGGGGACACAGGAGACAGCAGGGGCGCTCACGGGGGCCTGGAGAGGGAGGGGACCAGACATGGAAGGCCACATCGGGTGTGAGTCCACGCATGTGACACGCCCAGACCAAGCTCCTCCACGGACAGGAAGGGGGCTCGCGGGGGCCAGGGGCTGGGGAGAGGCTGGGCTTCTTTTGCAAGCGATGAAAATTTTCTGTAACTACACAGGAGGTGGTGGTTGCCACAACTTTTACAAACCCAGTCAACGCCACTGAAAGTCTTTAAAATGGTTAACGTATATGAATTTCATAGCAATGAAAAAATATAAGGAGCTGAGTTCCCCCAAAGGCCAGATTGGAGTATCAGGGGGAATCTGGGAGGCTGAGACACAGGACCAGCAGGATATGAGGAAGGTTGCCAGGTCCTGCTTATCCACCATTGCTTCGGGTAACAGGATCCTGACTACTCCCTGTTGGGGATCCTCCCCTCCCCTAGTTTCAGCCCATATCATCTTAGGAGAGTGGTTACCTCTGCCCCATTTTCATAGCAGGCCCAGGAGAACCAGCCTTGGGGCATTTTCCACAATGATTGGGAAGGAGGTGCCATCTTCCTTTGAGGGCTGCTGGAATGCTGACCTAGAGTTTCCACATGTCACTGCTCAGAGAGCGCTCACCAGAGGGCAAGAACAACAGAGGAAAGAAGAGCTGGGAAATGCAGATGAGAGATTCGTACTAATATTGCTAGACTCCTGGTTCCAGCCATGCCTGAAGCCATCCAACATGCCATAAAACTTCTCTTAAGCTGGTATTGGTATTTTATCACTTTGAAGGACAACATTCTGCCTTATGAGCTGAAGTACATTAAGCAGAAGGAGCAATGAGGCAGGGCATCAGGACCTGCTGTCCTCAGGCCTCTATGCTCATCTCTACTCGTTTTTTTGAAGATTTTATTTGAGGAGAGAGAGAGAGAGAGAAAGAGAGAGAGAGAGAGAGAGAGAATATGAATGAACGCGGGCTGGGGGGGGGCGGTGCAGAGGGACAGGGAGAGTGAATCTCAAGCCCACTCTGCGGGGAACGCAGAGCCCAACCGGGGGCTCGAGCTCAGCGCCCTGAGATCACGACCTGAGCTGACACCAAGAGGCCGGGGCGCCCCTCTACGCATCTGTTCTCAGCTTTATTCCGTCTCCCTCCTCTCTCAACCATGTCCACAATGGCCTCGACACCCCACTTTGAGGTTTCCGCCAACAGATCTCTTCTGCTCCCAGGCTCAAAGCTCCAGAGCGCCTGCAAAGCCCGAGCCGCCCAGCGCGGGCTCTCCCAGTCGGGGCCGCGACCCTGCCCGCAGCGGGGACCCGGGCCGCGACGGGACCTGCGGCGGGAACAGCCGCCTGGCAGGCCCGGGAGGACAGCGGCCCCGGAGGCAGTGGCGGCCGCAGGCGAGGCCCCGCCCGCACCGGTGCTCCGTCCGCGAGCGGAGCCGGGCTGCGAACGCCAGCGCCCGCGGAAGCCCACGCGGCCGGGGAGGCGCGGCCCACCGCATCCCTCCCTCCGAGCGACTCCGGCCAAGGTCCTGCCCCGCCGGGAAATAAAGCCTTGGTAAAGACACAAAACCCCCGGCCGAGTGTGGCGGGTCGTGCTGAGCTCCCGCGGGGGCCACCCTGACCGCCGGCGGGGGCTCGTCACCCGCGCCGCCCGCTCCCGCGCTCCGCCCGGCACTCCCCGCCCCACACCTGCCCACTCCCGGCCGCTTCCCGAGCCTTCCGACCCGCCCCGGAAATGACGGCGAGGTCTTCCGGGTCTGCGCGCGCAGCAACCGCAGGCGCTCGCCGCGGACGGGGCCTCCCCAAGCGCCTGCGCGTTACGGCCGCCGCGCCTGCGTAGTGCGGCCAGGCAGCAGCTGGGGTCACCCTGAGCTGCTTAACGGCGCCGCGATGCTGAGCAGGTTCCTGGGCCCGCGCTACCGCGAGCTGGCCAGATACTGGTGAGCATGTGCCCCCGGCTCCCGCTCCCCCGGGTCGGCACGCGGTATGCTGCCGGGGCCCAGATGGGACCGGCGCGCACGTACGAGGCAGCTCCTCACCCCTACCTGGACGGACGCCGCCGGCTTTCTGTCCGGCGCCCTCGGCTCGGGCTCCCCGGGGAAGGCTCCTGGGGTATTACCGACCCTCGGAGCTGTGGCGTGCTGGCACAGGACGGGTGGCGGCGGGCGCGGCTGTCCCTGCGGGGGCAGGTGGGGGCCGTGCTGGGGGGGCCTCCCCGTCCGGCGTGCCAGGCGCGTGGGTGACCGTGATGCGGCCGCACATCGCCTGCCACGGGCCCTGTAGTCGTGGTCATCCGTGGCTGCGGGACAGATGGCCCCGCACAGACCACAAACACGTTTTCCCTCGCGGTTTGTGTGAGTCGGGAACGCGGGCACACCGGAGCTGGGCCCACCACTCCCATCTCAGGAGGCGGATGTCTCCCCCAAGGGCTGTATTGGGGGCGTGTTTCCGAGCCCAAGTCTGTGATTGTTGGCGGGACGCCCTGTGGGGCCGCTCAGGTGGCAGCTGACCTCTGCACCGCAGGAGCTAGCCAGAGCACCTGTGCCCGGAGCCTGTGCTCCTGAGAAACCAGAGACTGGGCCCGGATGGCAGTCCGAGGGAGGGGGTGCACCCCGGGGAGCACCAGGAGGGACTGTTGGAGCCGCTGTGAAGGCTGACCAGTCACAGGACACAAGTGAGGGGTGGCGGTGCTGGGTGACAGGGAGACTCAGCCGCGCTGCAGGGCAGCCCTGCGTCCTTGTGGCCGGCCCTCCCTGTGCCCTGCGCTCCCCGTGAGACCCAGACCCTGCTGCCTCCCTCAGTCCCGTCGCCGTCCGGGTCAGCTGGAACCTGCATGGTTGGTATTGTGAATGGGTGATCATGAGCTTGGGTGGTTCAAAAAAATTCTTTTTGAGCAAATTCTTCAAAGAAACCTTCAGAGGATCCCCGTGTGAAAGCAGATGGGAGTGGTCGCCTCAGGGTCTCCTGCTTTGTGCGCACCCTGTGGCGTTGTCCCGAGGATGTGTGGAAGCTGGGCGTGGGAGGGGGAGAGGGACCCAGAGGTGGATCTGGAAGAGCGGCCCCCCAGCAGGACCTGAGCCCTGCTGTTCTCTGGCAGGATGCCCACGGCAGGCACGTGGGGCGCTGTGGGCACTGTGGGGCTGGTGTGGGCCACGGACTGGCGGCTGATTCTGGACTGGGTGCCCTACATCAACGGCAAGTTTAAGAAGGATGATTAAAGTGACCCTCCTCGGACCCCTTTGGTAAGTTGTGGGTGCTCCTGGCGTGTGGGCCCTGTGATTCCCACGTGGCTGAGGGCTGGGGCTGCCAGGAGGCTAGGTCTCCGAAGCCCCGGAGCTGGAGTGGCAGGTCTGAGAGGTTCACCCGGACTGTTTCCCCCCGGAGAATCCTGCCTGTCAACACAGAGCTGCAAGCCAGCATCCCTGGTTTGTGGGCCTGGGGAAGGGGCAGTGCCCAGGGCACTCCATCCTGGAGCCTGATTGTGCACCTGCCCCCGCCGTGCCTGTCATTGCCATCTGCCTAGCCCTGGCTGTGGTGGAGGGTGCCCCATTTTACAGATGGGGACAGTGGAGGGTGAACTACAGCTTCCGCCCCCCCGCCCCCGACACTGCCTGGGCTTCACGACCCCTTAGACTCTTCCATTTGTCTCCCACGTGGCTGTCCACTGGGCAGACCACATGACAGGCCGGGGTGCACGTGCCTCGCGCCTCCCTTCTGCACGTGGGCCCCAGGCCTGCAGCGACTAAGCGGTCTAGCTAGACTTGATTTTGGAGCCCGGTTGCAGCCCATGGAGCCCATCACTCCGTGCCTCCCTTCTCCCAAGACCAGGAGCCAGGAGTCTGGTGCTCACCCTGCCTTGTCCCCCCTCCAGGTGTGTGCTGCGGCTGTCACCTTCCCTGGGAACCGCTGCGGAGCCCAGACCAGCCCACGCCCTCAGAATGGCCTGGAGAAAGTACGGCGTGACTGAGGACTCTGTTTCTGACAGTAGCTTTCATGTGTGAATGCACACGGCATTAAACGTTGCTCTGAAACCTGCTGCAGCTGGACGTGGTCGTGTAGGGACTTGGCGACCCTGACCGCTGCCACAGGGCTGTGAGTAGCCGAGGGGTCGAGGCTGGGGCAGGATGGGGTCACTTGCGGTGTGGAACGCGTTACTACCTGTGCAGGGTGTCACCACCGCTTCGAAAAGTCGCCTCCCACCTCGGGGTGAGACAGCAAACAGCCGTTACCTCTGGGTTTCCGCGGGCGAGAACCGCGGAGGAACTCGGCTGCGCAGGTCCCGCCCGCTCACGGGGACGCTCTCAGGGTGTCCGCTGGGGCTGCCGCATCGCTCGGCTGGGCCGGGGCTGCGCCGGGTGGGAGCAGCCGGTGGTGTCCCGCCAGCAGCCCCCCACCTCCTGGGCTGTCCGCGGGCTGCGGAGCCGCCTTGGGGCCTTACGGGTGGAAGCTGCGTGTCTTACGACCTTCCCCCAGAGGCCAGCACCCTTGCTTCGTCCACATTCTGTTAGAAAACACATCCCCACATGCAGCCCACACTCCAGGGGATGGGAACGTGGCTGCGCTTTGAAAGGGAAACTATCCGAACTTGCAGGAAGGAGAAGCCATGCTGGGAAGGGGCGACAAGGGGCAGGCACACAGGGCCCTCAGCACCCAGGCCCTCCCCCTGGCCCCTTCCCCGGGTCGTGAAGATTCCCGGGGCAGCGTGTATGTATAAGCGTATTTGTGAAAGCAGCTGGCCTTCGGGGCGCCTTCGGGGCGCCCCCGCGGACCTGGGGAGCTCACACAGCAGATGGAGTCTTCTCAGCTGTGCGGGGTGGGAGTTGGGATCAGGGTTCCCACAGGGTTTGCGTCCGGTTAGTTCCTGCGTCCTGCCTTCTGGCCGTGTCTTCGCCAGGTGTCCCCCAGCACTGATCCTGTCGGGACAGGGCCTCCCCTCCCTTCCCGAGGCCCCACTCCAGCACAGAGCGGAGGCGCGGGAAGACGCGCTGGGAGCAGGTCTCTAACACCAGCACTGACGTTCCCGAGCCCTTTCCTGCCCGTCCTCCTGTCAGTGATGTCATCTTCCCTGGGGCCACGCCGCCGGGGGAAGGGCCCTCCGCTTTGAGGTGGTGCAGGGCCCTGCGGCCGTCTTCCCGCTGTTTCATATGCTTTTAGAACGTTTAACAGTTACAGTGAAATACAGCAGAGCCTGCATCCGCGAAAGTCAGAAAAGTAAAATTCTAGGCGTGCCTGGGTGGCTCAGTTGGTTAAGCGACTGCCTTCGGCTCAGGTCATGATCCCGGAGACCCAGGATCGAGCCCCACATCGGGCTCCCTGCTCGGCAGGAAGCCTGCTTCTCCCTCTCTCACTCCCCCTGCTTGTGTTCCCTCTCTCGCTGTGTTTCTCTCTGTCAGATAAATAAATAAAATCTTTAAAAAAAAAAAGAAAAGAATATTCTAATTCAGATTCTGTTAAAAATACAATAGCTATGGGGCGCCTGGGTGGCTCAGTTGGTTGGGCGACTGCCTTCGGCTCAGGTCATGATCCCGGAGACCCGGGATCGAGTCCCACATCGGGCTCCCTGCTCGGCGGGAAGCCTGCTTCTCCCTCTCACTCCCCCTGCTTGTGTTCCCTCTCTGGCTGTGTTTCTCTCTGTCAAATTTAAAAAAAAAAAAACCCAACAACAATAGTTAGGCTTAAACTATTATGAGTTTTAATTCAACTTTGCAATATTTTAATATTTTTCCAACCACCTTAAGTTTGGGGTGGGGGGTAGTTAACCATTAAAAACCACATAAAAACACATAAAGAATCATGTCTCTCTTTTAGCCTTGGGGTTCCAAGTGGTTGGGGAAAACACCTTTTGTTTAAAAACTTGATAATGGGGCCCTTGGGTGGCTCAGTTGGTTAAGCGACCGCCTTTGGCTCAGGTCATGATCCCGGGCTCCCTGCTCAGCGGGAAGCTTGCTTCTCCCTCCCTCACTCCCCCTGCTTGTGTTCCCTCGCTGTGTTTCCCTCTGTCAAATAAATAAATAAATAAAATATTTTTTAAAGATCTTTTTTTAAAAGTTACAAATTAAAAATTTTATTTACTAATTTGAAGATTATATTTATTTGACAGAGCAAGCAAGAGGAGGTGAGAGGGAGAAGCAGACTCCCCACTGAGTAGGGAGCCTAATGCAGGACTCTGTCCCAGGACCCCAGGTTCATGACCTGAGCCGAAAGCACCTACAGAGCCACCCAGGTGCCACGAAAAATGCAAATTTGACAGATTTGTGTATCATGGATCTTTTGCATTCATTCTACATTTGTTACACTATTGCATTAAGTGCCATGCCTCTTGGTGACCGAGGTCTTTAGTACCCAGTACCCGTGAATTTTTACCCCAGTTGAATGCTGTGCCTGCCTCGTATTAACTCAGCGACTATTGTCTGGGGACATCTGTGGTTGTTAAGACTGGGGGAGTCCTGGCATGGAGTGGGCAGGAGTCAGGGATGCTTCCCAGTCCCCCACAGTGCCCAGGATGCCCCAGGACAGTCCCCGTGACCCAAGGTCCACAGTCCTGAGTGGAACGCCCTGACACTCAGAGTGGCTCCTCACACATCACCTGATTTCGTTTCTGTTTCTTAACCTTGTGCATGTGGGCAGGAGAGGGTGTCTGCTTGGGCCCCCAGCTGGGCAGTCCACTCAGCGCAGGAACGGGAGCTCCTAAGTGTCAGCAAACGGGGGGGAGCAGGACTGCCCGTCCCCCTCCCAGGCCTTCCAGCCTCTCATCGCTGCGGGCACCCCCATCACGTCCACCTGGACCAGCCCCGCAGGGGACCATCAAGGGCTTGAGAAGTGAGGGAAAAGCAGCAGGCGGGATGCCTGAGAATGGTGAGCGGGCTCTTAAGGTCAAATCTTAGGACCAAACATCATACATCCACCAATGTGGAACTATCAGGAACCAGGAAATAACAAAGGGCAAAGATGTGGCAAAACTGGAGCCCTCCCCCTGCCAGAAACCAGCTGGCTTCCCCTCTCCGTCCCTCCCCTTGTCCTCCCAGGGCAGGCGCTTCAGAGAAGGGGACTGAACTGTGGCTGGTGCGAGGAGAAGGCCGGACCTCTACCTCATGCACCACCGGCGGGAATGTGAAATGGGCCCCGCGCTGTGGGAAACAGCTTGGCGGTTCTAAATATTAGCCATAGCGGGTGCCTTTGGCTCAGGTCGTGATTCCAGGGTCCTGGGAGGGAGTCTGAGGTAGGGCTCCCTGCTCAGCGGGGAGCCTGCTTCTCCCATTGCCCCTCCCCCTGTTCATGCTCTCTCTCTTGCCCTCTCTCAGAGAAATAAAATCTTTAAAAAGTTAAATAGGGGCGGGGCGCCTGGGGGGCTCAGTTGGT
>PITA01033298.1:0-12915 GCA_004023965.1 Spilogale gracilis | reverse complement strand
TGAGATCGCAGATGTTGCCTTTTGTTTTTTAAAGCAAAGACTGCATTGAAAAATGGACAACCAACTAGGCATCCAAAGTTTTTTGTTTTCTTTTTTTAATTTGAGAGAAAGAAAGAGAAAGAGAGAGAGAGAGAAAGAGAGAGAAACAAGCAGGGGAAGGGGCAGAGGGAGAGAAGCAGACTCCCTGCTGGGCATGGAGCCCGATGCAGAGTTTCATCTCAGGACTTGAGATCACCACCTGAGACAAAACCAAGAGTCAGACACTTAACCCACTGGGCCACCCAGGAGCTCTGCAACCAGGCTTCTAATGCAAAATGAGACTCCATAGATCCATTTAGGCCAGGCTTTCTCAGCCTGGAACTATAGTCATTTGGGACCAGATAGTTCTTTGACAAGAATTCCCCTTGGGCTACTTAGCAGCATCCTTGTTTCTCTCTACTAGATTCCAGTTGTGACAAATAGAAGTGTCTCTGTATAGACATTGCCAGATACGCTCTGAGAGACGAATTCCTCCCGGTTGACAACCACTGATTTAGATGAAAAGATGTTGGGAGATTCTCGTGTTGTGTGTTGGGAGGGAGAGGGATGGTGGAGAATTTAACCTGCTAAAGGATCTGAAACCCATTTTTAGGAATCAAAACATTGTCAATTCTAGAAACAAGGGAAAAGTGAGATTTGTACAGAAAGCCAGGAATTTCTAACCCAGAACTTCTGTTAACATAGCATAGTCTTGCTCTGCAAGCTCCTGAAGAATGATGGACTTATCTGCAAAAAGGAAATAAATTTTACTTATCCTTCTCCAGACACCATGTTTAGTGGTAATCAATGAAAAAATAATTCAAATCAAATTCTAGACTAAGTAATAAAGTTGGTCCAATTTTTTGCTTTTGGTCTTTTGGAACATATTCTGACAGACAGGAGAAAGCCTAAACCGTTACTTTCTTAGGCTGTTGCTCTAGTCCCACAAAGCTGATGACTAGTTTGTGGCTTTCTGAATATACCTATACTGCTAATAAAATGTATCATTGTGTTTCATTCTGTGTATTATAGATAAGATGGTATATCCAAGAGATCAAATGATCTCTTTATGTCACCTTGTTCTCCTTCCCTTCCACCCCAAGACAGGCACAGGCACACATTTTTCTGAGATTTATTAATCTAGTTTTGATTTGCTGTAACTATTAATTTCTTCCTATGGCGGCAGTTTTCTTTTTAAAAAAAATCAGGAAATCTCTCTTTTACCACCTTTTCGACAGAAACCTAACTTGTGAAATAAGGCTCTTCTCTTCCTCTTCCCCTGGAAGCTATTCTTGCAATGTTTGAAACCACTGACATAGAGAAGAGAATTAAACTTCTGAACCTATAGTTATTATAGCCAAAACAAAGTGTAATATTGTAAACAAGGTTCATAAGGCTTTTAAGGTCAAAAGAACTACCTTTATATATGGCAAGTTCTCAATTAGCTTCAGAAAAAAATTCATAGTTAGGTTCTAAGAGGAGCATAGACTAACATTATAAGGAAGAACAATTCTCTTAGGTTCTGAAAAGAGCAAAAATGACTGCAGTGAAAATTCTGTTTATTGTACAGAGCTATTATTCCATGTTGTTCGGTTAGAAGTCCCCATTAAACAGTTCTCTGCTGTGAGAGGCCAACTCTCAATTCAAAACCTCGCAGGAACTACACTGAATTCCTGTCTTGCCAATCCATGGCTCTCCACCTGGCTTTTAGTAGCTTCTCCAGCCCCCTACTTCCTCAATCACCCAGGCCACATACTGTGCTCGGGAATTCTTTACAGAGGCTCCATCTGATGGGAATTTCCACCTCCAGGTCCCCATCAAGTCAACTGCCATGTTGTTTTGTTTTATTTTTAATTTAGCCCTGAACTCACCTAAAGTCTGTCCTGAGAATTTCTCTCTGTAAAGAGCCCTGTCTCTTTTTAGAGCCCCTTGGACTTTCTGCATTGAGCTGGACTAAATCATTGCCTTGCCTTTTCATTCTCCTCAAACTTGAGGAAAGTTTCCAATGAGTAGGTGAGTCATACGGTTATCCCTAAAGGACAAATTCCCCAAGGACCCAACCCTATTTTTTTCTCCTTTATTTCTTACCTTTGCCTATAAGACATACAATAACTTTTCAAATAATGCTTGCTAAAATAGCATTACATATATTGTTACAAAAACAAAGAACAGATTATTATGATCCCCGTCATAAACAGGCCAGTCATGGGAATAAGACCCCAAGTTAATTTTATATAACAACTTGACTAAGGCACAGGGTGTCCAGATGCTTGGCCACACATTATTCTGGGTGTTTCTGTGAGGGTCTTTTAGGATGAGATTAACCTTCAGATGGGTATACTGAGTAAAGCCAATTAACCTTCATCGTGTGGGTGGGCCTCATCCAATCAGCTGACACCTCACTAGAACAAAAGTCTGACCCTGTTCCAAGTATGAGAGAATTCTCCTGCCTGATGGACTTAAAACTTGGACATCATCTCTGCAGATTTTGGACTCAATGGTCTCCATAATATCATAAGCCAGCTCTTTACAATTAATTAATTAATTAATTAATTAGAATATTAATAGGAACCTGTTGGTCTGTTCGTCTGGAGAACCCTGAGTAAATGAAAAAGAGTTACTATCACAGGACCCTAGGTGAGCAGAATGGATAGGTCTGTTGCTTAAGCCATCCCCTGAGAAAAGAGCAGCAGAAACAGAATGTATGAGCCACCTCAGCTTTTTAGCCCAAGAGAGACTACTGACATCACAGGAGGGAAGTGACACACAGGTCTACAACCTGTAGATCCTGTGGTCACCACAACCACAGGGGGAGAAATGGACTTGGTTTTATGAGACTTGAAGTTCAGACCATGTGTGTTGGGAGGAAAGGAGGCTTTTTTAAGAAAAAGATTCTGAAACAACAAAATTCTTCAGAAATATCTAAATTCAGGTGAGCACATTATTTGGGGACCTTCCACAGCCTTAGAGGGAGCTCACCTAAGGGACAGGCCCTGAATTTTCTGTTTCATTGACTTGATGGTAAATCCATTTCCACATGAGAAAATTGAGATGGATGACCCAGAATCCTGCACCTAAAGATTCCAGCTCAGTGCTTACCCAACTCCAAAGTCAAGGAAGAAAGAAAAGCAGAAGGGAGAATGGGCGCCACTGACGAATGTTGACAACTAACTTTAGAAATTATTTCCAGATTTAAATGAAGTAGCAGATGCCCTCCTAAAATAAAAACAAATCACAAGTAAAAAAGATATAGGCATTTTTACAAAGAAAAAAAATCCCCTAAATAAATAAAATATGGCTCATAGATACAAATGAAAGGACAGCTGCTTACAATCCTGGCGCGTTGTCAATTTCCAGTCAAATGAATGCTAGGGGTATAGATAGTGATTTCATCTCAAATCTGAGACAAGGGTGCTAAAATTGGCTTCAAAGTTACTCAAGCAAACATAATCATTCACATGCTGTACATGTTGATAAATGCAAGCTGTGGGTGTGAAGAGCGCTAGTATCTTGTTTTTAATGCTTGTAATGAAAAGAATCGGTTGGTTTTCTGGAAAGTCTTAAGGGTTAATAAGTGTTATGTTTATACCGTGAAAGATAGTTTCGAAGTTTGGTTTATCTGAGATGGGGAGTTCATTTTGGTGAAAATTGACCCTACTTCTTCAAGAAACAGCATGCTTCTATCCAAATTTCTTCTGAATTTAACACAGGTTACTTCAACTGTGATGGGGGAATAAATATTTTGTTCTCTGCTATGGCTATATAGCTTCTTATAGATTGCATTTCTTCATTTTGATCCTCAGAATCTTAATTTATGAATGAAGGATTCACAACTACCAAAACTAGTCACAGCTCTTGCCTTTATTCCAAAGATAAGGTGTTCTGGGCTGGGAAAGGCAACATAGTTTATTCCAAGAGACCTCATTTCTCTCTTCTTGCTGATGAGCTAGTACAGAAAGGAAGACTGCCAAGTCCTCTTCTCATCGTCTTCGACCAGCACAAGCACCATCACCCAAAGAAGAGCAGCCAAGCCCTACTTCTCTCCAGGGGGATGTAGAAATGGTGGGCACTCTGTTGGGAAAGGTGATCCCATTGAGGAGTGAGGGTTTATCTTTGTTATAAACCTCCCCAGCATAAGCCTAACTATGAAGGCTGGCCGTGCTTCTGTGCTCATTACACACGTCAAGTGTTCTTTTCACTTGTTCACGATTATGGAGCCTAAGGGGAAAAGCGCAAATGTGCAGAAGGAAAGAATGAAAGAAAATACAAGTGAACTTTATGACCGTGATTACAAAGCCATTAGAAATGGTGAAATATCGTCCATTAAAATGTCGCCTCACTACAATGTCATTACAAGTCCTTTGCTTGACCAGTCCTTCCCCCGCCTCAGAATAATGTTCCTGGTAGGCTTGTAAAGGAATGAGCTTTTTCTATACACCCGACAGACTGTGTATGTGCACACACACATGCATGTCTGTATACATACATACATATGTATGTATCCACACACATACATACAAGCATACGCCATCGATGCTCATTATTCATGATAATTATGTTCTATAAAATCACCACAAACACCAAATTCGTGAATATCGAAGCATTGCTCCAAAGGAGAAATACAGGGTATATAAGGTCAGATTCCTGCAAGCCTCTGGTCACATTTTCATCAACGGATCAATATATAACTTTGTTTTATGTGTGTAGCTGTTTAAAAATGCCTTATTCAGTATGTGTTGTTGACGCATTAGCACTGAACTCACAGCCGACAGCACTGTAAGTCATGACTGAATGAGGCTTATCAAATGCATGTATCTTCCCCCAAAGGCACATTAGCCTTCTTGTGCTTGGAAGCATTAGCACTTTAGCACTAAGTTTGGTAACTGTTTTAAACAGTGAAATCATCAGCAAAAAGCACAAAAGTGTGGCAATAAACAGAGTGTGCAAAGAACACTTGCTTATAGTATGGGAACTAAAGCAGAAAGCAGAACATTGCCTTCGTTCACCCTCAGCTGGGACGTGAACAGTGAGCAACTCAAGTTTGGCATCCCTCCATGCGTGTCCGGAAACAATAGCAAAAGCACTGTAAGTGTTAATCTTGGGGCTACAAATAAATTTTAGTGAGTAGGTGAATTCACAAATACAGAATCTACAAATAATAAGGTTTATCTGTGCATATGTGTGTATTCATAAAATTAGTGTCATTACTTTACAGTTTTATTATGATTCAATCAATATTTATTGATACTTATTATTGGCTACAGGGTTCTGTGGTAGATATTCAGAGTACAAAACATATATAACTTACAATAGCTTTCCTCAAGAAGTGCGTAGATTACTGGGAATCAAGTAGTTATATATGAAATGATAAAGCCAGAAGAAAGTCAGTGTTGACTGAGTGGTTGAGATAATACATATTATAAAAACTTACACAGACTTTATTCCTGTTGTGGATATTTCATTAATTATTTTCTAGATAGTCTTTGTAGGGAAAATAAACTAAGTTTAGATCTGTACTGTCCAATTATGGTAGGTACTAGCCACATGTGGCTAAATTTAAATTGAATTAAATTAAAATTAATTAAATTAAATACTCAGTTCTTCAGTCTCACCAGCCACATGTCAAGTGCTTAAGAGTGACACATGGTGGGCGCGTGGGTGGCTCAGTGGGTTAAAGCCTCTGCCTTCAGCTCAGGTCATGATCTCAGGGTCCTGGGATGGAGGGCCCCACATTGGGCCCTGTGCTCGGCAGAGAGCCTGCTTCCCCCCCCCCTCTCTGCCTGCCTCTCTGCCTACTTGTGATCTCTCTCTGTCAAATAAATAAAATCTTTAAAAAAAAAAAAAAGAGTGACACATGGCTAGTGATTACTATATTGGACAGTGTAGCTACAGATCATTTTCACCAACACAGAAAGTTCTGTTACAAGAAAGAAAGAGAGAAAGAGAGAGAGGAAGGAAGGAAGGAAGGAAAGTAGAGAGGGAGGGAGGGAAGAGGGAAGGAAAGAAGGGGGAGGGAGGGAGGAAGGAAAAAAGAAAGTTAGTTCTGTTGGACAGTGCTCATTTAGATTTTCTAATTTATCTGTGTGGAAAAGTAATGAGGGAAAATCACCAAAGGCAAAAAATTTTCAATTTGAAATTCTTAAAACTATAAATTATATTGTATATTTTAGGTTTTACCCTTACACAATTTGGAAAGGAGAGTTTTAAGCTTATTATTTTTTGTTTTTTTGTTTTTGTTTTTGCTTTCTTAAATATTTTATTTATTTGACAGAGAGAAACACAGCCAGAGAGGGAACACAAGCAGGGGGAGTGAGAGAGGAAGAAGCAGGCTTCCCATCAAGCAGGAAGCCCAATGTGGGGCTTGATCCCGGGTCTCCGGGATCATGACCTGAGCTGAAGGCAGTCACTTAACCAACTGAGCCACCCACACGCCCAAAGCTTATTACTTTTTGTATGCTGGCAATATTTTATGATAATAGCCCAGAAACATTGTAAACTTTCTACAAGTTCTTCAGATAACAGTTACATAAACAATTTCCTGACACTGAGAACTCAATGAGGGATTTATACATCAAAAATAAACATATTTCTTATTTCTGACTGTCTCCCTCATTGGTTAGTTAATTTTCTCAGAGAGGCACTGAGTCCTGGAGAATGAAACAGAAGATACGTTTAATCACAATTCTATCAGTTCCTCACTATAAACTTCACCACACAACAATCAAGAACTTGGGATAGAATTACGCTTTTATTTACTTCTGTGAATCCCCCCAGAAACTTCCAAATGTCTTCCCACCCACTCTGGGTCTCCAGGAACCTTAGCAGCTTCTCCAACACATATTCTACAGGCTACCAGCATGGGACCAGCCGCCATTTTGTGAGGGCATGAAGACAGTCCCCTCAAGGCCACAGGGCTTGGGTTCAACCAGGAGGAAGACACAGATCCATTCCATTTTTATAGCCCCAAATAAAAAAGAGCATTCCAAAACACTTCAATGGCCAATCTCACTTCCAAATTCTCTCTTCATTCCCCCACCCAGCTTCAAAGGCATTTCTCCTGTCTGGGGAAGACAAGGGAAAAGACACAGTGGTTTACTTCCAATATCTTTCTATCTTGCAGTTTGACCTTTAGTTTTTAAGTTTAGAAGATCAAGAACTTGCTGTCCTTGTTCTCAAGTGCAGTCCTGACAACTTCCCCAAATCTCTCAGCCGCAGTGAGGTACGGGCACAAGAAGAAGAAAAGAGCCTCCAGGTTGATTTCTCAAGTTTACTATCCCACCACAGACATCACCCTGTAGAGTGAATGTTTCTTTAAACAGATTAGTTTTCAGTCTTACTTGAACCAGGATATCAGGTTGTCCCAATTCCGGAGCAATTTCCTACTCTATTATCATCAGTAGCCAGAAAGGATATAAAGAAGGAACTAACCTGGAGCTAGAAATGCATGTTTGATCAGATCAATATGACAAATATGCCTATGGTCTATAGTTCAACCTTGGATACTTCTTTCATTGCCCTGATCTACACTATAGTTGTTGTTGTTTTTTTAATTACTTCATTTAGTCCTGAGCTTCCAAATTTACCTTTAGAGACAGCTTGAGGAAAGAAACTAGATAAATGGAGTTTATACTCCTGAAACTAATAAGAAATATTGCCTTCCACCCACAGCTTTAAAAAATAATCTGAGCGTGCCTGGGTGGCTCTATGGGTTAAAGCCTCTGCCTTCGGCTCAAGTCATGATCCCAGGGTCCTGGGATTGAGGCCAATGTCAGTCTCTCTGTTCAGCAGGGAGCCTGCTTCCTCTGCTCTCTCTGCCTGCCTCTCTGCCTGCTTGTGATCTCTCTCTCTGTCAAATAAATAAATAAAATCTTTGGGAAAAAAAAAGTTTAAAAAAAATATCTGACACACCGAGAGGTTGAATTTTTTTCTTAATCTCCATTATTCAAGAGATGTTGCCAACCACTGATAGATTTAGTTTTTAGAAAGAAATAATGCAGATTTCCTATGTGATTAAATTAAAGCATATTAAGTTAGAGACACAGGGAACCTGCCTCAGGTAGGAGTGGGAATTTAACATAGTGCCCTAGAAACAAGTGTTTTTCAACAGAAAGAATAAAGCTTTTTAAACTAAGTACTGAGTGTAAAAAGTATGCAAATTTTTTGTTCTGAAAAATGTTTTTCAGCACAACTAGTGTTTTTCCAGCAATAGAACATAGCTGTACAGTTGTAATCCCTTACCTAGGGCATAAAAAGTGATTTTCATTCAAAAACAGAAGATAGCAAATGAAGTAAGCAAATTTAAAGTATTATAGTAGCGACCTTTTCATTTTACTGGGTTTTGGTAAGAGGACTCATTCCAAGGATGAATTCCATCTCCGGGTATTAGATCTTGCAGGAAACAACAGGTAGGTGTGATCAGTAGTTTCAGTAGTGAGAGAGTAATTCTTCATTTTCCTCCCTTATAAATTACACATGGGCAGAGGGCATTTCCGGTGACCATGCTATGAAAAGAGGAAAACATGCTGCCTTGTCCAATATGATTTTGTATGGCCGTGTCTCTGCATGCAGGTGTGTGCGTGCACGTGTGCTGCCTAGCAGGTGGCCTAGAAGGGCATTGTCATGTGCTCCCTTTCTCCTTAGACTCCGCCCGCATGGTGCTGGGTTTACAATTTCTGAGGGGCATCAGTCTCTGAGCCTGCAGTGACCACTGCATGCGGAGGAAGGAACTCAGGTGCATGCTGATCTCTTTCAGAGGCTCCTGGGACTGCACAGCATTCTATTTCGGTGTTATAGAGTCCGTTATACTTGGCATCATTTAGATTAGGATCTTAATGCCTACCTGGGATGATTTTCTCTTAAAGAATGTATAAAACATTATAGTAACAAGGCAGACATCTTAGGGGCTGATTTTTTTTTTAAGTTTTTATTTATTTGTCAGAGAGAAAGAGCATAAGCACGGGGGGGGGGGGCTGCAGCAGAGGGAGAGGGAAGAAAAGGCTCCCCGTTGAGCAGGAAGCCTGATGCAGGACTCGATCTCAGGACTCCAGGATCATGAGCTGAGCTGAAGGCACAGGCTTAACCGACTGAGCCACCCAGGTGTCCTTAGGGGGTGACTTTCTACTGCTACTAGTCTCTCGTGTTTACCTAGCATATCTACCTAGTGTACACACTTAGAGTATTTAATTCTCCTCTTCTATAGGATGAAATTGCTCTGAGTACAAATATGAAATGAAATAAATAATAATACTCAGAAAATAAATCCAGAGAGTTAAAAATATTTTCCTTTGAACTTTGTATATTTAATCATGTCAATAAAAATTAAAGAAGTGATTTGAATAAAGCTGAAACATCCATAGAAGTTAAAATTTTTGCTTCTAAATCATACCATTAATGTTTTATTGTCTTCATTTTTTTGTTTCAGTTTAAACAATTAACAATTAAAAAGAAGAAGAAAATTCTATTTTAAAGCTATTTGTCAAGTTCAGAAAACTATATAATGTAGGATAAAATTTGTACTAACCAAAGAAAAATATCATAGCCTGCGCCCAGCACTGTTGCACTGTTTCTCATTTAAATGCAAATAAATACAAAGTGGTGACAAAGGAAAAAAAAATTTGAAATAATTCAAGTTCTGTTTCTCCCTCTTTATAACCTCTGTACCTCATTGTTTATTTCAAATCTACTACTTCAGTACAAGGAGTATTAGTACCCTAGGGGTTGGAGACACAAAGTTTGTCAGGAAGGAGCTCAAATGAATCCAAACTATTGTGAACTTAATCTAGAAAAAGCGTGTGTGCTGAACGCACATATGTTGGGGGCCAATGAGATCATTGGAAGTTCTCCTTTCCGCATACAATATAATGTTTACTAAAAGACAAGTAATAGATACTTGGGAATTTCGAGCTAATATATGTACAGATTATTAAAACTTGGTAGTAAGCATAAAAATTGTTTAGAACTTAAAGCAACAACAGATTTTTTTTTTCCAAGAAGCATTTTATCACTGTCATTGTTTAGAATTGCTAGCACATGGTGATGATAAAAAGCAGGCTGACCTGTATTCAGTTTTATTACTGTTTTCAAATTCTCTATACACAATGCACTTCCATATTGTTGCACAGAGAGCTGCCTGCTCCTAGCCCCCTACACTCAGAATGCTGCTGGCTTCCACTAATGGATTTATTAAAGATTTTATTTATTTATTTGTCAGAGAGAGAGTGGGAGAGCGCACGCAGGGGAAGCAGCAGGCAGACAGAGAAGGAGACTCCCCAGTGAGCAAAGAGTCCCTTGCAGGACACCATCCCAGGACTGGAATCATGACCTGAACTGAAGGCAGACCCTTCAAGGACTGAACCACCCAGGCAGACCCTTCAAGGACCAGAACCACCCCACTCATGGATTTAAAATAGCATGTAACTAAAACTGAATTTGCACACAAGTTAAAAAATACTGGAATAAATTCCCAATGGAATAAATTCCCATTGGATCTTTACAGTTTCATTTAATGATATAACATGTAGGGGATCATGGCGGGCACTTCAAGAGGTTTGGAATTAACTGAAAATTTAGCTATTTTTCCATAATAACTTACAGTACTGTTTTCATCCCAGAATGTCCCTAAATGCTTTTGAAGCCAATTTATATTTTCATCATGGCCCCCATTAGGGGGTTAGAAGTACTGTACCTTTTATACCTGCTATTTATGTATTGCTTCTACTTATTGTTTTCTTTAGACTCTATTCTTTCAAGCTTTAATGGCAATCCTGTGGGTTCAGGATTCCACCACTGAATAATATAATCTTGGTCACATTTCAGAAGTACCTTCAGAGAACATCAGGTGAGACCTCAGACGTTGTCCTATCATTTTTAGATAATTTTTCCCCTCTTCCTCATGCTGCTAATGAGACATAAAAATGAACTGAGAAAGGAGAAAAGCCAACCCCCAGCTATAACTCTGGTTTATTTGCAACAATACACCAACACGTTCAATAGTTTGAGAATGTAATGTAGGTGCCAGGGTCCCAGAATCACGAGGCTGCCTCCAATTTGCATTCTAAACCCGGGATGATTGAACAGCAGTTGTGCCTTCCACCGAAAACACAAACACACCTGTGCTTCTTATTTATGTTCACCTGCTAACTAATTAATACCCCCATTTTGTCGCATAATGACTTTCCTGAAAAACAACTTTACTATGTCTAATATTTTAACCTGTTACGTTCCCACCATAAGACCAATGTGTTCGTCCCAATCTGTCTATAGCTAGATATAAACAATGGGATGTTGGAGCCGGCTTGTACCAGTTCCCAAGGGCTGAAGCTTAGGAAGCATCTCTCCCTAACTTATATTCAGGGATGTCAAACTGGTGGTTTGAAATTCGCCATGGTGGAAATATTTGCACCACAGAAAATGACAAATGCCGTAAAACAGCCCCACCCTCACCAAGAGAGCTAGCTGTTTAACACTTACCAGTATATGCTTGGAGGGATATATATACACGTCTGTGGTTTTGTTTTTATTTTTGTTTTGTTACACCTGTTATTATGTCTCACAGGGAACCTCATCCCCACTCCTTCCTAGTCTGGCTTGCAGGTATCTGGTAAATCCACAAGAAGGGATATGCATGAATGATTAAAAGGTACAGGAGTTCACTGAGAGATGAGTGATGGCGACCTAGACTCTACACCCTCTCTATAAAGTAGCAGAAGGAGAAAGGAGAGCAAAGTTTTCCAGAATGCATGCTATTGCATTAGATAGCTAATATGAGAAAGCAAATGTCCTCTGAGCTGTGAGTGTGAATAAGTGAGGATCCCATTGGCATAGTCCAAGGTTTAACTGAGAGAACAGTTTAATGAAGACTATTTGCAAAGCGGTAGGTAGCATTGAAAGAAATAATGAGAAATGAAGAAGCAACAGAAAGATGGGAGCAATTAGTACTCCTAAGCCTAAAGGGGAAAGGGAGGAGACATTCTTCCTGGAGCCAACCAGAGGCAGAGAAATTTCCAGAACTGTGGCAAGTCATGCAGGGGCCAGGGGAGATAAATACTCAGACCTCTCTATGCCTCCCTCCCTTCCTCTTCATGGCTCCCATTAGCCAGACCTGCCAGGAAACGGAGGGCAAGAGCTCAGGCGACAGGGTCCACTGATGTCATGTCCGAGGGCATAGAGCAGGGCATGCAAAAGCAGAGGGTAAGCCTGGGCAAGGGAGGTGAAGGCTAGTAAGCCTCCCAGGCTCCCAGGCTCTGCTTTCCCTTGGTTCTGCATTAATTCTTCTATCTCCATGTAGCCCCCAAAACAAGTGGGCAAGGGAATCACTTAGCTCTGCACTCTCACACTTTTGAAAAATAAAAAGATTTGTTTTTTTATTCTGATGAAAAGAAGACCCTGAGAGAAAGAAGGGGTTTGGAGGAGCTTAGCCTACCACCACTGTAATTCTAAACAACTCCAATCCCAAAGCATTTTTCACATTTTATGTAGAAAAGCCATAGAGATTCAAAAGTGCAGAGTAGAAGGCCAGTGTCCATGCTGTCCATTCCCCAACCGTCTTTAACAAGTGAAAGGGAGCTAAGACAGACCCTTCCCTGACACAAAAGATCAGCACCCTTCCAACAATTCTGTGAAGCCTAACAAATGGATGATGACTCTAGAATCTGGATCACTCCACTTGAATGTATTAAGGCCATTTTCTCTACCCCAGCTGACACAGACTCATGGACGAGCCTCTGCAGCTTTCGCGTCCCCCCTACAGGCACAGAGATAGAAAAAATGTATTTTAAGATCCTAAAAGCTGTTACCATGTGGTAGCCCTAACACTCAATAAATGCTCGGTAGAGTTATAACAGCAACTGGTCTGACATAAGATTCTCCACAGACCACGCAGGCCCCTCCGCCCGGACT
>PITA01033297.1:0-12923 GCA_004023965.1 Spilogale gracilis | reverse complement strand
TGGCCAAAATTAACAAGACAGAAAACAACAAGTGTTGGAGAGGCTGCGGAGAAAGGGGAACCCTCTTACACTGTTGGTGGGAATGTAAACTGGTGCAGCCGCTTTGGAAAACAGTGTGGAGATTCCTTAAACAATTAAAGATAGAGCTACCCTATGACCCTGCAATTGCACTACTGGGCATTTACCCCAAAGATACGGATGTAGTGAAAAAAAGGGCCATATGCACCCCAATGTTCATCGCAGCAATGGCCACAATCGCCAAACTGTGGAAAGAGCCAAGGTGCCCATCAACAGATGAATGGATAAAGAAGATGTGGTACATCTATACAATGGAATACTATGCCTCCATCAGAAAGGACGAATATCCAACTTTTGTAGCAACATGGACTGGACTGGAAGAGATTATGCTGAGTGAAATAAGCCAAGAAGAGAAAGTCAAGTATCGCATGGTTTCACTTACTTGCGGTGCATGAGGGGTAACCTGGAAGACAGTGGGAGAAGGAAAGTAAATGGGAACGAGGGTAATCCAGGGAGGGAAACGAAACAACAGAGACTTTGGACACAGAAACAAACTGAGGGACTTGGAGGGAGGGGGGTGGAGGGATGGGAGAGCCTGGTGGTGGGTACTGGGGACACCTAAAGCCTGGAGCACTGGGTGTGGGGAATGGGGAATGAATCTTGGAACACTGGAAAAAAAATTTTGTTTTAGTAACAATTAAAAAAAAAAAAAAAGCAGGTTAAAACTGACCGTAAGTAAAATTTCAACCACTCTAGAAATAGGAAATGTAGAAGGAACTGCAGGGGATAAATTGTAAAGGCAAAAAACAGAGTAGTCTATTACAGATGAATAATTTAGTATAACTTGGAGGGAGGGGGGTGGAGGGATGGGAGAGCCTGGTGGTGGGTACTGGGGACATCTAAAGCGTGGAGCACTGGGTGTGGGGAATGGGGAATGAATCTTGAAACACTAGAAAAAAAAATTTTTAGTAACAATAAAAATTAAAAAATAAAATAAAATAAAATAATTTAGTATATAAGGAATGATATCAGGAGACCACACTCAGGTTGAAGTCTGGCATTGAGAGGCAATGAAAGTGAAGGTCCAGGGTTGGTTCTCTCTTTTATTTTCTTTTTAAGATTTTTATGTATTTATTTGACAGACAGAAACACAGCTGAAGAGGGAACACAAACAGGCTTGAGAGAGGGAGAAGTCGGCTTCTGGCCGAGCAAGGAACCCTGGCTGGGCTGGATCCTGGGACTCCAGGATGGTGACCTGAGCTGAAGGCAGCCGCTTACCCACTGAGCCACCCAGGCGCCCCCTAGGGTTGGTTCTTTATGCTATAGACATGGGATCTATGGGCTGGAAATGAAAGGTCTGAAGTACAAATGCAACAATATCATATTTATATTTTAGCAAATATAATCTAGCTACCATATGGAGATGCTGAAGATGACAATATCACACAGAAGAAGACTATCGTAGTTGCTCAGGGATGATAAGTGTCTAAAATACTATTTTAAGTATTAGGGGAAAATGGAGGGGGCAATATGTTCAGTATTATATCTATATTGACTTTTTGTTTATTTATTTATGATAAATTTATTTGAACATTCATCTAAACACCTCTTTGGGGCACCTGGGTGGCTCAGTTGGTTAAGCGACTGCCTTCGGCTCAGGTCATGATCCTGGCCCCTCGGGATCGAGCCCCACATCAGGCTCCCTGCTCGGTGGGAAGCCTGCTTCTCCCTCTCTCACTCCCTCTGCTTGTGTTCCCTCTCTGGCTGTGTTTCTCTCTGTCAAATAAATAGAAATAAAATCTTAAATAAATAAATAAATAAATAAAATAAACGCCTCTTTTTATGTCTATACTATGCTCTAAATAGGCTGGAATAGCATAACATCAAGCTAGGGCAAAGGGATAAGAAATCAGAGTAGTCCTTGGTAATAAACCATTATGGACTGGTTGGATCTTCAGATGGAAGTCTGGCTTACAAGAGTTTTCTGGTACTTCAGAACAGTCAAGAGTAGGTATAAAAAAGAGACCCGGAAGTAGGGTTGAAGAGCTCAATAGCCCATTAGGCTCTCCTAGCCTTCCCTTAGTATTGAGTTAAGGGATATGAGTCATGGTTACCAGGAGAAATTACATAAAGGAAACTTAAGCCTATGTCCATTCATAAGCAAAGAAAAATGTCTAGGGTAAAGAGTAAAAGACCTCACACTGGGGATCAGCATGGATACTCAGGCTCACCCTACAATACCAAGTCCTGGGCACTTGCAGCTGTCCGGACCTGTCCTGATTTTTATGCGTGTTCTAGCCCACAAAGTGATGTAGCTACACAGGGGATAGATTCATCAATGCATCCATTCCAGGGGCCTTAAGAAGTGGAAAACAAGGGCGCCTGGGAGGCTCAGTGGGTTAAGTCTCTGCCTTCGGTTCAGGTCATGATCTCAGGGTCCTGGGATCGAGGCCTGTGTCAGGCTCTCTGCTCAGCAGGGAGCCTGCTTTCCTCCTCTCTCTCTGCCTGCCTCTCTGCCTACTTGTGATCTCTCTCTCTCTGTCAAATAAATAAATAAAATCTTAAAAAAAAAAAGAAGTGGAAAACAATTAAGTATATGCTCAATTTCTTGCCCAGTCTTGGTACAAAATAAAGGGCCCAGATTAAAAGCAGATTTCTCCAAGAAATTAGAGTAAGAACCTATGGGCAAAACCCTTCAAAGCCAGTGTACCTGAGGGAGATGGAAACATAAACATTCCCAAGTTATTTTGCTTTTCCTCAGTGTATTTGACTATACCTCTCCACTGGAAGTAGAAATTAATCACACCTCCCACAGTCCCACACACAGAGGTACATACTGTTCTCTGCTGAAATCACCACTACAAGGTTATAGTTGCCTGAACTAATAGGGTTAGATGTGAAACTCAATCCCTGAAGGCCAATGCTAAACTGAAAATAAACTGTTTATTCACTTGCCTGTGTTCTGTGCAATAACTTGATGTTCAAAGATCTGACTTTCCACTTATAACCCTTTTCTTGAGAGTATATCACTAAAGAATAAGTCATAGTCACTTTGTGCAAGTACTTGTGAAGGTAAGTATCTCACCGAAATAATAGAAAGTGAGTATAAAAATCATGAGTGTGGAACTGCAAGAAAGAGAGATGGGAAATTTACTCCTTATTTAGATGTGCTTAGGAAGTAGACTTGCTCTTCTGTCCCTGACCCATATGACCAGGAAAGAAGAGAACCAAAGATAGGGGAATGCAGTGGGAAGAGAGTGTGCAGTTGTACGTTCACCTGCGTTCTCACCAACAGTTGTAGCAAGGTTATATGAGGCTCTAATGGGCTCGGTGAACACTGGATGGTAGGTGATCTTTTGCCATCTTGTTCACATATCTTACCTCAGAGAAAAACCATAGAAAGAGAAGACCCTAGGAAACTGCTGGTATTGGGAGCTGATGGGTGGTGAACTGATGCAGGGATGAGTTTCTGTCACATCTTTCATATCTCAGAGGTTTGTGCATTGGGGAGGCCCTACAGGTCCCTTCCAAGAATCCCCCAAACACGTAACTCAAAAAAGGGCCATAAAGAGGTCACTGAGGTCCAGTCAGAGTCACCAAGAAAATCAGGAAATTAAACACAAAATGAACCACAAATGTAGAACATGGAACCCCTTGCCCTATTCTACCACTGTCCACCTCAACCCCAACATGACAAGAGCTAGAATCTGGAAGGGGAGGTTGCTAGGGGAAATGGGTTAAAAGTCTGATGGTTTTATATTGCATTAGTCTTCTTTAATAAACAATAATGACCACCAATGATGGGAACATCCCATTAAAGAAGAGAAACGGGAATTCAAGAGAATGTGTTTAGAAGCAGAGAATGAAAGGGTAATTTGAAAAGAAACAAAAGCTTTTTTTCTGGGTATAATTCCAATATACTGAGCCTCTCCAGAAACCAGCTACATATTCCAGTCACAGGACACAACTGCAGAATCAACATGTTTCCACATCCACTAACTGGTTTATCCTTTCATCATGACACCCAGTTTTCAGATGAATTAACAAGCTTATAGATTCTAAGTGAGTTGACTAAAGTCACAGAGCAGGGAAAGGATGGCACTTGGACCCAAATTAACTCCAAGTCTATGGCTTATTTGACAATATCAATATGCCCAGATACCCAAAAGCCCTATAATTTTAAATCAAAAGGAGCTTTAATTAGCTCTCACCTGAGCAATCTCAACAGAACAGATGAAGGCAGGGGCTCTCCCTGGCCCATCTCTTCCACTGCAGCATCAGCTCTGTATCTAGGACAGATAATTCTCTTCACAGAGCAGAACCAAGCCATAGAGATTCACTTTGCACTCAACCTAGAAACCTGGCCAAGCACTTCATAAAATTGGCTGGTCACTTTGAATAGAAAGAGAAAAGGGTAAAAAAAATTCTTAAATTGTCCTCTAAATAGAGACACTCCACAAGGCCTTTTCCAGAGTTGTTTTTAGTTGCATGAGCTTTAGAGAGTGAGCTGGTGATTCTCTGGAGACTGCAGAGTGAGACAAACAGAAATCAAAGGATCTATCTGACCTCTATTTTTTCAGGCTCTGCCAAATATATGACTTTAAAAGTTGTCTTCCCCCCCACACACAAAAACAGTTGCTTGTCTCCCATGAATCTTGGTTTCTTAATTTGTAAAACAAATGCAGTAATATCACACAACACGGTTGTTATGAAAAGAAAAAAAAGAAATATTCTATTGACATAGTATATATATATAACAGTGCTATTTGGGAGAATGGGCACATGCTTACTGTTCAGTTTCCTTTTCCTGGGCACAGTGGGAAACTACATTTCCCAGCCTCCTTTGCACTTAGGTTATGGCCAGGAAAACACTTTCTGGGCAGTAACAGGTGGGCAGAAGTACTGTGCTCCACATTCAAGCTCAGCCATAAGAAAAATCCCATTGTTTTTTCTACTTGGATGCACTAGATGCCCTAGAATATGCTGAGGAGCTCTAGGAGACGCTGGCATTATACGATGGAAAGTATCATGGTCCCGGTCCTTGGACACTATCAGCCTACAAATTGAGCTTAAAATAAATCTTCAGTTTGACTAAGCTATTAAGATTTTGGGTGGTTGTTTGCAACATCTAGTGCTAATTACCTAGGTAATGCAGTATTTGACAAGTCACTTCTTCTTTTCCATCACCTGTCATTTGGAAATATTTCATCAAATCAACTCTAAAATACCGTAACAGTCTAATATCCAAGTTAAGTTCCTGCGTTCTCATCTATAAGAGTCCATTGTTGGGTATATCTGCTACTGTGGGGTATAAGTGCTTGGATTAAAATTCAGAAGTTTATTCAAGTGATAAATTATTGAGCACTACAACTGAAACTAGGTCTGTACTATATGATGGCTAACTGAATTTAAATTTTAAAAAATTCAGAATTTTAGTGAAAACATTACATCATCAAAACTAAAATATGCTGCTATCACTACTAATTTTATAGGATTTGCTAAAATGATTTTAATTGACTACATATTTTTTCTTTCCTAAAGTAACACAATATGCCTGAAGCTCCATGTGCTATTAATTTCTACTTAACTTCCCTTATAACCACATCCTCTACCTAAATATGTAAATCTAAGTCTGTATGATAATTTGAGGTAACATGAATACAATGAAATATCAATATCAATTGTTTTCCTTCTTTTAAAGGAAGAAAAAGCTTAAATATGTTTTTTGAAATGCTAGAAAGTTAAGCTACCTGACCCCTGACTTTTTTGCTTCATATGTCTCGCTGAGAAAAGCATGTTTTGGTAAAGCTGTTGTCAAGCTCTTTTGAAACATATCATTCAATGTCAGAAATATCTATCTCATATGTTGCTCTGCATTTAAACACACCTAATTAGAAAATAAACAAAAATATATGCTTATTTTTAAAAAGAAATTTTTTTTAGGAAAACTTAAAATTTACTTCTTGTTTTTGCTGACCTAGTTATTTCTTTTATTCTCCACTTCATTTACTCCTACACTTAATACTTTATCGCATTGCATATTTCACCTTAAATTGTGAATTTTTCAGTCATTCTGTGGGTTAATAGGTCTTACTCTTAACTTCATTTTTCTGTGATCTCTTAATTTATATTTATTAAAGTTGACTGAATATCCAGAAGGATCCCATTTTGTAACTGTCTATGTCTATGTATCATCCTTTTTCAATGTGGCAGAACGAAGGATAATTTACATATAATTTTATTTTTTAACAATTTTGTGATGTTAAACCTCAATAAACAGTGGAACATTTTTTAAAAGATAAAAAGAGGAGGTCACCAGTAAAATAGAAAGAGTAACCTACATCAGCCACATTCCTGGGCAAGGACCTAAAATTTCCAGGGGCTTTCCATCTAATGAAACAATACTAGCCTGACCAAACAGACCCATCTATGAAAAGGAAATACTGTTTAGAACCAATGTAACAGCAAGTCAATTAATTACATCAATTCTTAGTGTGAAAACAAATAACTTGGCAGGAGAAGAGTTGAGTTAGGGGGACACACTAGTTATAAGGAGAGATCACCTTCCAAAAAGGCCATCTTTCCTCTGATACATTCAAAGGGGGTGAGGAGATGATAGCGATAGATACAGAATATTGTGATATAGAATATTCACTGTAAACCAGCTCAGCAGTAGTTTCCAAACTGTCAACAGGAAAAACGAAAGCTGAAAAAAAAGAATAAATTGTTTCTTCCACCTTCACTATGCAGAGATTTTTCAGTATAGAAAATACATAAGTAAAATTGATTGTGTGATTTCTTACCAAATGAAGAAAAATGTCAGTTATAAAGTTTTGTTTTATATATAGTTTTCAAATATGGGGGCATAGTTCTCCAAAATAAAAGTGTTCCATTGTAAAACACTTTTAGTCTTGAGAGCAAAAGTTGAAGAAGTATGACAGCTTCCACGGTCAGGGACCACCAAGAATAACTGATAAAACCAAATGCCACTTCTTATCCTGGTGACTTACCAACAGACAGCTGTGGGAGAAATCTGTCTACTTCTAAGTGTCAGCAGTAAGAGGATACAATACCTCTGGAGATTTTACAAACAATAGCAAAATTAATTAAAAGTCAATTGGCTTTGTATTATATATGATGGACAACTATAAATATTATCTAGGATAAAATACTCTTATTCTAAGAAACCTTCTATTGGTTGATGAGTCCTAAATTCTTTCTGGGGTCACTGACAAGTTTTAGTACTCTAGGTGGAATCTTCAGATAAGCACATTTTTTATTACTTATCCTACCCTAAACCTGCAGGCTAATTTGGAAAACCCATTATATAAGAAATCCTAACACACGGTACTCAGCTACATGTATTCTTAGAGAAAGTTCCTAATCCTCAGTAGTGTTAACATTTAAAGGGTAGATTCAAATTGAACAATGCTATAAGTGATTAATCAAGCAAAAAAAAATACTTAAGTTACATTAATCCTGAGTTCTTTTTGTAACTAATTAAAATTTTGTTTGTATTTAAAATTTAAAATAGTGAAAGAGCATTCATAGCAGCTTTACTCACAGTAGCCAAAAGACAGAAACAACCCAAATGTCTACTGATGGATGAATGGATAAACAAAATGTGGTTTATATATACAATGAAATATTATTCATCTTTAAAAAGAAGGAAACTCTTACACATGCCACAATATGGATGAGCCTACAATACATTCTACTAAGTGACTGAGTCAGACATAAAAAGACAAATATTGTATGATTCCCCTTATATGAAATACCTAGAACAGTCAAATTCATGGAAATAAAAATTAAAATTAAAATCATTGCTAGAGACTGGCAAAAGGGAGGAATAGGGAGCTACTGTTTAATGGATACAGAGTTTTGGTTTGGGAAGATGGAAAAGCTCTAGAAAGACATAAAGTTTAGGACTACAAAACAATGTGAATGTACTTAATGCTTGCTTGTTCATGACCTGGCCCCTATACACAGAAGACACGGAGAGCCAAAGGATAGAGGTAGACCACTCTGGATTGGTGGGGAGAAGAGTTAATCAGCAAGTTAACGTACATATAAGGCTTGTTTTGGGCACCACAGGAAGAGAAGATCTCCACACCCACCAGAATCTTAAACTTTGTACAGAGGCCTTAACAGGGCTGAGTCATGTACATAATCCAGATGTTCTCAACAACACCTTACTCCCTCAAGGCTATGTCCTGGAAACAACTCTTAGTGCAAGAATGGTGGGCAGGGGGGCACCTGGGTGGCTCAGTTGGTTAAGCAACTGCCTTCGGCTCAGGTCATGTTCCTGGAGACCCGGGATCAAGCCCCACATCGGGCTCCCTGCTCGGCAGGAAGCCTGCTTCTCCCTCTCTCACTCCCTCTGCTTGTGTTCCCTCTCTGGATGTGTTTCTCTCTGTCAAATAAATAAAATCTTAAAAAAAAAAAAAAAAGAATGGTGGGCAGGATGGACATTCCAAGGACAGGGGAGGGGGTGAGAAGCCTCTGATTGCCTGGGTCCAGCTCGTGGGCCAACCAGTGGTCACATGCTCTTGATGACCTCCTCTAACAATGCTATTGAACTGTGCACTAAAACATGTTTAAAAAGAGAGGTGCCTGGCTGGCTCATTGGTTAAGCATCTGCTTTCAGCTCAGGTCATGATCCCAGGGTTCTGGAACTGAGCCCCATGTCGAGTTCTCCGCTCAGTGGAGAGTCTGCTTCTTCCTCTCCTGCCTGCTGCTCTGCCTGCTTGTGTGCTTTCTCTCTGTGTCTCTAATAAATAAATAAAATCTTTTCAAAAATGTTTAAAAGGATACATTTTATGTGGTGTATACTTTATCACAATAAAATAAAGACTTCAGATATTTTACAAACTGGCAAAACATGTATGTTTAAAATTTATGACAGCATGATTTTGGGGGGTCAACATGATTAGTATTCCCTACCAATCTTCATTAAATATCAAATAATAAATGGACCACCTGAAATAATACAGGAAAAAAACCTGTTCTTTTTTCTGTAACATAAATTCCCTCCACAATTTGTCCTAATGGCTACTTATGACCAACCGCTTGCTCATTCTTTAAGGCAGATTTGGTTACTCCAGGAGACATGACCACAGCTGCCCCCAAAACCTGCCCTCTGCTCCTTTGCCTTTCCTCGTAATAAGCTGAGTGAGGACAGTGTCATTTCTGTCTTCCTTTCCCTCAATGCCCTTCCAGGTTACACATAACTACTGTGCTTGCTTCCCCACTCTCTGGTAATTTTTTCCCCTTTAGTGAAGTGAAAAGTAGGTTTTCTTTTTTCTTTTTATTTTTTTTTAAAGTAGGTTTTCTTGATGACACTCGTTTTCTAAGTTTGATGGTTCTTACAACTTCTAAACTTTTTCTTTAGAAAAAAAAAATGGCTCCTTAAACATGTTGTGCACATTACGTTATTTCAGCTCTTCTCTAAAATACCATCTTTTCCTTTAGGAAGCCATACCTGCCGTCTGTATGGATAAGGCACAGAAGGACTGTAAGACTATCTTTTGCAGGGAGGATGGGAGGATAATTAAAACATGCAAACGTGATTAAGGGGTACAAACTTCCAGTTATTAAATAAGTCACAGGGATAAAAAAAAGTACAGCATAGGGAATATAGTCAAAATACTGTAATAACTTTGCATAGTGGCAGATGGTAATTACACTTACTGTGGTGAGCAGTAAACAATGTATAGAATTGTTGAATCAGGGACATCTGGGTGGCTCTGTCGGTTGAGTATCCGACTCTTGATTTTGGCTCAGGTTACAATCTCAGGGTCCTGGGATAAAGCTCTGTGTCAGGGTCCCTGCTCAGTAAGGAGTATGTTTCTCTCCCTGTCCCTTTCACTTTACCCCTACCCCAGCTTACTCACTCTCTCTCAAATAAATAAATAAATCTTTAAACAAAAACAAAAAAGAATTATTGAATCACTGTTTTACACCTAAAACTAACATTATATGTCAGCCATACTTCAATAAAAAATTAAAAATCACATTTGCAATAAAAATAAATGGATGAGGGCTCCTGGGTGGCTCAGTTGATTAAGCAACTGCCTTCAGCTCAGGTCATGATCCCGGGAGTCCCGGGATCAAGCCCCACATCGGGCTCCCCGCTCAGCGGGAAGGCTGCTTCTCCCTCTCTCACTCCTGCCGCTTGTGTTCCCTCTCTAGCTGTATTTCTGTCTGTCAAATAAATAAATAAAATCTTTAAAATAATTAAATGAATGAATGAATAAATAAATAAATAAATAGCTAGATGGAAAGATATGTGATAAAGCAAATATAAGAAAATGTCAATTGTAGAATCTAGGTAGTGGGTATATAGGAATTCACTATCCACTGCTTTCAACTTTTGTGTTTCATATTTTCATAATAAAATGCTGGGAGGTCGTATCTGGGATGGCTCAGGTCATGATCTCAGGGTGGTCCTGGGATTCTGCTCAGGGAGAGTTTGCCTCTTCCTCTGCCCCTCCCCACCCCATGTCAAATAAATAAATAAATATATAGTCAAAATAAAATAAAATAAAATTCTGGGAAAAAAATTTAAAAAACCCAATACTTCCTGTGGCTCTATTTATGCTTCCTGTGTTGGTGCACCACAAATCAGGATCCTAATTAATGAACAAGTCTCCCCTTCATCTGACTGCCAAGCTGGCTGCAACCCAGGTAATAAGAACATTCTTGATGACCTGCTCCCTCACTGATGGCTCCTTCCAAGCCTGAGTCCTCAGTCATTTTGCTTCTTGGCTTTTCCTAGAATGTAGCTACTCCATTGAGGAATGCCTTCTCTCCCCTAATTCTTACTATCTTCTTGTAGGATTTTAAGGGAATCTACACACTAAATCATCCTACAAGGATGTAAGAGCCTGGCTTTTTATGGTCTTTTGTATATTGTGACATTTAAAAATAAAGACTAGAATTTGTCCTACTAGTTAGGATCACCATAAAAGAGCAAATAGTCTGTGTTTATTAAAATGATGGGCTTACTGAAGAGGTTTTATACCAATTTGAAAGGGACAAAAGGATACTTTTATTTTGATTTGCTTTCTTGTTCTTATTAAGTAAAATGAGAAATGACTCAAAATATTCATGGTCATTACACTTAAGAAAGGGGTAGTCTGTTAGCAATATTTCCATGGGTATATGAATAAGCAAAGGCAATTTATAAAGAAAAGTGTATACTATGTAATAACAATTACTGTTATCAGTCACACTGCTCTGTCACATAACTCTCAATTTTAGAGTTTATATATATTTCAGATAAATTTTTGAATCCTTTAACAAAGATAGCCTTCACTTGTGTTTTATTTTTATCTGAGACACCTAGCAAAGGTGTATCATAAATATATATATCTTATAATATATACTTTCCATGTATACATATCTTGTATAGCTTATAAGATATATATGCATACATCTCATATATACCTTATGATTAATATTTTCATACTCAATGTGATTCTTATTCTAATAGATTAAATTAATTTTAATTCATTAAGTATGGGTTGTTGTTGTTGTTTTTTTAAGTAGGCTCCAGGTCCAGCTTTGAGTCCATTGCATGGCTTGTACTCATGACCCTGAGATCAATACCTAAGCTGAGATTAAGAGTCAGACAGTTAACTGACTGAGCCACCCAGGCACCCTAATTTACTATGATAAATACTAAATTAATATACTAATGTATAAATATAAGACAACAATATATAGTTAAATTTATATACTCAATATTTTCATAATTATGATTCCCCTGTGTACTTACATAAATGCATATACTATGTATATCATATATATCAATTATGTATCTACTATATATTTACTCTATATCATGTATACATACTAAATATATCACATATATCTTATAATAGATACTGTACATGTATGCACATCATTTTTATATTATAAAATACATATGCATGTTATATCTCACATTTTATAATTAATAATTTCATACTTTGTGTGATTCTTAATTTAATAGACAGGTTTTTTTCACTAGGAGGGAAAGCCAAATAAAAAGATTGAAAATCCTTTTTTTTAAAAAAAGGTTTTATTTATTTATTTGAGAGAGAGAGTGAGAGAGAGAACAGGAGCAGGGTGAGGGGCAGAGGGAGAAGCTGACTCCCTGCTGAGCAGAAAGCCTGATCCAGGGCTGGATCCCTACTCAGTTTAATGACCTGTGTTGCTCTCTCCGAAACACTAGTGCGGGGGAGGGAAAACTGGACCAGCCTGGGGGCTGAGCTAGATGGTAAGTGTCCACACACCCCCCCCCCACCCCCCTGAAACTGGGAAAGAAACCACACCCAGCCGGGAGTTGAGTCAGCCTTGAAGGCGCAGCAATCTCAGCTTTATTGTATCAGAGACACAGTTATATAGAGAGGAAAGGAGGGAGTAAAAGAATTAGCAGGGGCCAATAGGAGCTCATTAGTGGCTATCACTAAGGCCTTAGGCAGATTTCAGGCCGGACTGCTGGGTGGGGCTAAGTTTGCCAGTCCGCCCTGCCCTCGGGCTAAGAGCCAAGCGCGGGAAGATTCAGCTAGGTCCCAGACTCGGAAGTATTCCGGGGAAGCCCCCAAGGCTACCCCAGCCGACTTCCACTAATGGCCGCAAACTAGCGGGCGCCAGGAGGTCCCAACAGACTTGAGCTGAAGGCTGATGCTTAACGGACTGAGCCACCCAGGCACCCCAAAAGGATTTAAAGTCTTAGAGACCCACGTTGGACTTTTGAACGTTAATGATACTATGAATTCCTAAGCTGTGTGCTAAGCAAACACAGTGAAAGAGGTGAGAGCAGAACAGCCGACGGAGTTGACAGAAGAGCCCCTGGTGTGGGGCAGGCTGGGGACAGAAGGACACCAGAACCGGTGTCCTGATGTCTTGTGAAAATTCTC
>PITA01033296.1:0-12922 GCA_004023965.1 Spilogale gracilis | reverse complement strand
ATCATGCCTGACCCCACCAATCATGTACAAGAGCACGCTTGAAAGCAACCTATCGGGCGCACTTCCCCTATCCCTTGCCTATATAACCCCTTCGTGTTTTAATAAACTTTGCAGCTTGATCAGAATCCCTGTCTTGCTGTCATTCTTTCGCGCCTCCTGTCCCATCCCCCTCATCCGTTACAGGTATCTCGGCGGACCCTGTTGATTGCCTCGCAGGCCGAGGCACTAAATTTCTTCCTTCCTACTGATGGAAGAGGGCAGCTGTTCTCCCAGTCCTGTTGGGTACAGGGATATTCGCCAGGATGCCTGCAGGGCCTGGTGGCCTCAGAGCCTCCATTAACCTTTATTATAAGCTCTCACAGGAACTTAAGGATGACATGGAATGCATAGCAGACTCCCTTACAGCTCTACAAACACAACTCTCCAGTTTAGCAGCTGTAATGCTCCAAAATAAAAGAGCCCTCAATCTAATAATGGCCAATAAGGGAGGGACATGCCTCTTTCTTAATGAAGAATGCTGCTACTATGTTAACCAGTCAGGTATAGTTACTTCCAAAATCTGGGAACTTCAGGACCACATCCAGAGGCAATGTCAAGAAGGTGACTCCTGAGACTTCCTATCCCAATCCTGGGTGGCCTGGCTCCTTCCCCTGGTGGGACCTCTTTGTGCCATATACATGATTGTTTCCTTTGCCCCCTGCGTTATCCATTTCTTATAGGGCCAGCTCCAAGAATTAACCCGTGTCTCCATCAGTCAACTCCTCCCACACCCCTACTCCCTCCTGCCCACGTCTGAGGACCCTTACAACATTCCCCTGTCAGCAGGAAGTAGCCAGATCTGAGTTGTCACCCTACTACAACAAAAGGATCAGAATATTGGGCCAGCGGGACCTGGAAACTGAGGAGGTCATAGAATGGTGGCCCATCCGCCATCTTGGGATTCCCATTTTCAGAATGCTGCATCATAATGAATAAGCCAAAACTCAACACCCCCGCCCCCAGCACCAGCTTTAACGTCTGAAAAGACTGCCCAAACCAGAACCTAAGCAGGAAACTGAAAGCGGAACCCCACCCCCGTTTCCTAGAAACTCCCACCTAAAATCTCCCAAAAACCACAACCCCACCCTGACTGATAAAAGTAAGCATGGCCAGCTCCACTGTGCGACTTCCCTGGCTCCCCTCTCTGCCAGACCAGGGAACCTCGCCTGGGATTGCCTCTATTAAAGCTTTCCTCAGGCTTATTCTGCCTAGTGTCTTACTTGAGCCCCCCCTTACTAGGAGGGCTACCGGGAAACCTTACACCGTGCACACATAATAAATCTTTGGGTTTTTTTCTCCTGTTAACTTTTTTCATGTAAATTTAATTCTTAATCTAGAAGGTATACAAATGGCTAACAGACACATGAAAAAATGTTCAACATCACTAGCTATCAGGGAAATTCAAATCAAAACCACACTGAGATACCGCCTTACACCAGTCAGAATGACAAAAATTAACAAGTCAGGAAACAACAAGTGTTGGAGAGGCTGTGGTGAAAAGGGAACCCTCTGACACTGTTGGTGGGAATGCAAGTTGGTGCGGCTGCTTTGGAAAACAGTGTGGAAATTCCTTAAAAAATTAAAAATAGAGCTACCCTATGACCCTGAAATTTCACTACTGGGTATTTACTCCAAAGATGCAGATGTAGTGAAAAGAAGGGCCATATGTACCCCAATGTTCATCGCAGCAATGGCCACCATTGCCAAACTGTGGAAAGAGCCAAGGTGCCCATCAACAGATAAATGGATAAAGACAATACGGCCCATATATACAATGGAATACTATGCCTCCATCAGAAAGAATGAATATCCAACTTTTGTAGCAACATGGACTGGATTGGAAGAGATTATGCTGAGTGAAATAAGCCAAGTAGAGAAAGTCAAGTATCACGGGGTTTCTCTTACTTGTGGTGCATGAGGGGTAATATAGAGGACAGTAGGAGAAGGAAAGGAAATGGGAAGTAGGGTAATTCAGGGAAGGAAATGAAACATGGGAGAGTTTGGACTCAGAAACAAACTGAGGGTCTTGGAGGAAAGGGGGTGAGAGGATGGGAGAGCCTGATGGTAGGTACTGAGGGCATGTATTGCATGGAGCACTGGGTGTGGGGCATAAACAATGAATCTTGGAACACTAAAAAAATAAAATTAAATTTAAAAATATATATCTGGAAGACCTTGAGGGTAGAGAAAAAATTCTGCATCTCTTGCACCAGGAAGAACCAAGTAGCCATCTTAGGTCTCACATGACCCCCACTGTTCATTGAATCTACAAACATTGTTTGCCCATGGTGATTTCTGTGATTCAGAAAAAGAGTGTTGCCATGTCACAAGACCCTCAAGATGACAAAAGGCGAAGTCTGGCAACAAAGGGCCATTTTGGAATGCCTGGATGTCTCAGTCTGTTAACTGTCTGCCTTCGGTTCAGGTCATGATCCTGGTCAAGCCCCACAACAGACTCCTTGCTCAGTGGGGAGCCTGCTTCTCTCTCTGCCTGCACCTTACCTTGCTTGTGCTCTCTCACTCCCCCTCTCTCTCAAAAATAAATAAAATCTTAAAAAATAATAATAATAAGGCTGGGGCAAGATGGCAGAGAAGTAAGAGACCTTGTTTCAAACGGTCCCCTGAAGTGAGGTAAATATCTACCAGAACACTCTGAACACCCATAAAATCAGCCTGTGGTGTAAGACTACACACTTCTGGATCTCTATGAGTGCAGAAGAACATCAGCAGAGAGGTAAAGCAGAGCAGGAGTGCTCAGACTGATTTTGGAGGAGAAACAGAAGGGGAGGGAGCCACCAGAAGCAACCCATTGGAAAGTAATACCCCAACACAAAAGTGCCCTGTGCTTGGGGACTAGCATCAACTTGCAGTCTGGTTAAAAGCACTCAAAAACAAAGGGTCTTAAGAGAGAACTGGGGGAATCTGACCACCACTGGCAGGGACATAAAACCACTGTCCTGGGCCAGCTGTAGAAGATGCTCCTGGTGCCTGTGAAGACCTGGTGGTGGGGGGAACCCCTGAAACTGCACTTGCACCACTGCTTGGGCTAGGCACTCACAATCTGTGCTGGAGGTCACTCTTCCCACAGCATTCTGCATGATGTGCGGGACCACCAGGTCCAAGAACATCCAGCATAGTTGTGGGCTACAGAGAGCATCCCGAGAGTGACAGGCTCACATAAGCCAATATACTCATGATTTCTGTGGCAGGGGATTGAAGGGACAAGTGGGGGCCTCGGGCACCATTCAGCTGGCAACTGTGGGTATGCGCTACCTGTGAGAGGTGGAGGGGTGCATGTTATCTGTGAGATGTGGGGGGTATAAGGGAAAGTGCAGGGGTGGTGGTCTCTGTGTCCTGGACCATCCAGAGGGGAACAGACTGAGGCTTCTTTGTGAGACAGAGGTCTAAGTGTGGACAGCTTACTTTGCTCTGACTATCCAAAAAGCTGCAAAAAGCTGCAAAAGAACAAAAACCTTCAGAGAACAAAAGCCTGAAAAACCAGTTTCCATAGAGCCCAGAACTTTGATGGGGGTCTGAGTCATTCAGCCTAGATTGACTGGAAAATAATATGGCAGGGCCCTCTCCCAGTATGCAAGCCAGAAAAACAACAGGACAACCACCAAAGGGTCTCCATAAAACTGTAATACCCCAACATCAGGGAAAAAACAATATATTAAGCTCCCAATACTACCCCCAAAACCTATATATTTTATAGATACAGCTTTTCATTTTATTTTTTAACTTCTTTTCATCTTTATTTTTAAGTTTTTTTTTTTAGATTTAAAGTCATTCTCATGGTTCTTATTCTTTTATTTTTAACCCATTTATTATTACAACTTGATATTTAATACAACATGCCATAATAATTTTTTAGCTTGAACTCTTTCATACATATACCCATGTTTGTCTGTTACTTTTTTTTTTTAAAAGATTTTTTATTTATTTGACAGAGAGAAACACAGCCAGAGAAGGAACACAAGCAGGGGGAGTGAGAGAGGGAGAAGCAGGCTTCCCGCTGAGCAGGGAGCCCAATGTGGGACTTGATCCAGGGTCTCTGGGATCGTGACCTGAGCCGAAGGCAGTTGCTCAACCAACTGAGCCACCCAGGCGCCCCTGTCTGTTACTTTTTAAAAATATATACATGTAGATATAAGCTTCAAGGTAATTTTTCATTCCTATTTAATACTACTCCTACATATAAGCCACTTTTAATTTCCCTATATCTCTAGAAAGTTGAGTTCTCTAACAATAATAACAAGATACACCCAGGAGAAACTGAAATACCTTCCTTACCCTTAAGGAGGGGGTTTGTACTCACCTTTCCATCTTATTCTTCTGTCAGTGTTACTGTATATTTGTTTTTGCCTTTGTAGTATATAAATCTTATTCTTGGGGGTTGTTTATGCTAGATTTTGCTTTTTGCTTTTTTCCCCTTTCTTTGAGTTTTGACGGTCTTTTTCTTTATTCTTTTTTGTTTTTGTGCCATATAAATTCCACCATTGGGGCCCATTTTGGCCAGGTTTTTTCTTGCTCTTTTAATTTTTTTCTCTCTCTTTTTTCTTTCTTCCTCAGTGACTTCTGATTGCTCCAAAACCTTCCAAGAGGCAATTTGCCTGGATCTTGTTTGATATATTCAGCAATACATCCCCTCAGTCACCCCTCACCAAAATGACTTGGAGGAGAAACACCCAGCAGAAGAAAAATTCAGAGACTGCAACCCCTGTCAAAGAACTACTTGATATGGACATTAACAATATGACAGAAATGGAATTCAGGGTAGCAATCATCCAAGCAATGACCATTAGTAGCAAGATAGAATCTCTAAGGTCGGAAGTGAAAGCTGACCTTGTAGAGGTTAAAAATGCTACCAATGAGATCCAATCTAATCTAAACACTCTAACAGCAAGGGTAAGTGAAGCAAAGATTGCATTATTGATCTAGAAGACAGTTTGATGGAGAAGGAGGAGCAGGAGAAGTCTTGGAACAAACAGCCTAAATCTCATGAAAATATAACTAGGGAAATAAATGATGCCATGCAAATTTATTGGGGTCCCTGAGGGACTTGAGAGTGAGAGAACACTAGAAGATATAGTTGAACAAATGCTGGATGAAAATTTCCCTAATCTGGGGAATGAAACAAGTGTTCATGTCCTAGAGGCAGAGAGGACACAACCCAAGATCAACGAGGCTAGAAAAACCTCCAGGCTTATAATTGTTAAATTCATAAATCATAAATTCAAAGAATATGTCTTACGGGCAGCTAGGGGGAAGAGGTCCCTTATGTACAGAGGGAGGACAATCAGAATAATGTCAGACCTGTCCATAGAAACCTGGAAAGCCAGAAAGGGTTGGCAAGACATATTCAGGGAATTACATGAAAAAAAATATGCAATCAAGGATAATGTACACAACAAATGGAAGGAAGAGATAAAGAGCTTCCAGGACCAGCAAGGTCTAAAGGATTATGGGACCACCAAGCCAGAACTACAAGAAACATTAAGGGAGGGTTCTATAAAAAAGGAAAGAACCCAAGAGTGACACAGAACAGAAATTTACAGAGGCAATCTATAGAAACAAGAACTTCACAGGCAATATGATGTCAATAAAAATATATCTTCCACTTGGAACTTTCTCCAGAATAGACCACATACTAGGTCACAAATCAGGGCTCAAATGATACCAAAAGACTGAGATTATTCTCTGCATATTCTCTGACCAAAATGCCTTGAAACTAGAACTCAACCACAACAAAAAATTCAGAAGGAATACAAACACTTGGAAGCTAAAGACTATCCTGCTCAAGAATGTTTGGATCAACCAGGAAATCAAAGAAGAACTTAAACACTTCATGGAAACCAATGAGAATAAAGATACATCGAACCAAAACCTATGGGATATGGCAAAGGCTGTTGTAAGGGGGAAATACATAGCCATCCAAGCCTCACTCAAAAAAATTCAAAAATCCCAAATACACCAACTCTCTTTACACCTTACGGAAATGGAAAACCAACAACAAATTAAGTCAAACCCCCACACAAGAAGGGAAATAATTATGACTAGAGCAGAGATCAATGAATTAGAAACTAAAGGTACAGTAGAACACACCAATGAAACTGGAGGGTGGTATCTTTGAAAGAATTAATAAGACCGACAAACCATTAGCCAAACCAATCCAAAAGAAAAGGGAAAGGACCCAAATTAATAAAATTATGAATGAAAGGGGAGAGATCACGACTAACAACAAGGAAATAGAAACAATCATCAGAAATTACTATCAATAGTTATATGCCAATAACTTAAACAACCTAGAAGATATGAATGCATTCCTGGAAACCTGGAAACTTCCAAGAATAAAACAGGAAGAAATTGACAACCTTAACAGACCAATATCTAGCAATGAGATTGAAGCAGTGATCAAAAACATCCCAAAAAACAAGAGCTCAGGACCTGATTGATTCCCTGGGGGAATTCTACCAAATATTCAAAGAAGAAATAATACCTATTGACCTAAAACTGTTTCAAAAAATAAAAACAGAAGGAAAACTTCCAGATTCTTTCTATGAAACCAGCATTAGTTTAATCCTGAAACCAGGCAAAGATCCAATAAAAAATGAGAATTTCAGACCAATATCCCTGATGAACATGGATACCAAGATTCTTAAAAAGATCCTAGCTAATAGGATTCAACAGTACATTTAAAAGAGGATCCACCGCAACCAGGTGGGATTTATTCCCAGGTTACAAGGGTGGTTCATCATTCGCAAATCAATCAATGTGATAGAACAAGTCAATAAGAGAAGAGAGAAGAACCACATGGTCCTCTCAATCGATGCAGAAAAAGCATTTGACAATATACACCATCGATTCCTGATTAAAACCCTTCAAATATAGGGATAGAGGGAACATTTGTCAACCTCATAAAATCTATCTATGAAAGACCCACAGCAAATATCATTCTCAATGGGGAAAATCTGACAGCTTTCCCAGTGAGATCAGGAACAAGAAAAAGGATGCCCACCACTCTCGCCACTATTGTTCAACCTAGTGTTAGAAGTCCTAGCAACAGCCTCGGACAACAGAAAGAAATAAAAGGTATTCAAATTGGCAAAGAAGATATCAAACTCTCTTTTTGCTGATGACATGATACTTTACATGGAAAACCCAAAAGACTCTATCCTCAAACTATCAGAACTCATACAACAATTCAGTAATATAGCAGGATACAAAATCAGTGCACAGAAATCAGTTGTGTTCTTATACACTAACAATGAAAACATAGAAAGGGAAATCAGAGAATTGATTGCATTTAGTATAGCACTAAAAACCATAATATACCTAGGAATTAACCTAACTGAAGTAGTTAAGGATCTGTACTCGAGGGACACCTGGGTGGCTCAGTTGGTTAAGCGACTGCCTTCTGCTCAGGTCATGATCCTGGAGACCTGGGATCGAGCCCCACATCGGGCTTCCTGCTCGGTGAGAAGCCTGCTTCTCCCTCTCTCAGTCCCTCTGCTTGTGTTCCCCCTCTCGCTGTGTTTCTCTCTGTCAAATAAATAAAATCTTTAAAAAAAAAAAAAAAAGGATCTGTACTCGAGGCACTACAGAACACTTTTGAAAGAAATTGAAGACACAAAAAGATGGAAGAGAATTCCATGTTCATGGATCAGAAGAATAAACATTGTTAAAATGTCTACTGCCCAGAGCAATCTACACTTTCAATGCATCCCAAATCAAAATTCCACCAACATTTTTTCAAAGTACTAGAACAAACAATCCTAAAATTTATAGGGAACCAGAAAAGACCCTGAATTGCTAAGGAATTGTTGAAGAAGAAAAACAAAGCTGGGGGCATCACGTTACCTGACTTCAGGCTTTATTACAAAGCTGTGATCACCAAGGCAGCATGGTACTTCCACAAAAAAGACACATAGACCAATGGAACAGAATAGAGAGCCCACAAGTGGACCCTGAACTCAATGGTCAATTAATCCTTGACAAAGCAGGAAAAAATATCCAGTGGAAAAAGGACAGTCTCTTCAATAAATGATGCTGGGAAAATTGGACAGCTATGGATAGAACAATGAAACTTGACCATTCTCTTATACCACACACAAAGATAAACTGTAAATGGATGAAAGATCCCAGCGTGAGGCAGGAATCTATCAAAATCCTGGAGGAGAACATAGGTAGTCACTTCTATGACATCTGCCACATTAACTTCTTTCAAGACACATCTCCAAAGGCAAAGGAAACAAAAGCAAAAATAAACTTTTGGGACTTTGTCAAATAAAAAGCTTCTGCACAGCAAAGGAAACAGTCAACAAAACAAAGAAGCAACTGATGGCATGGGAGAAAATATTCACAAATGATACTATAGACAAAGGGCTGATGTCCAAGTCTATAAATAACTCCTCAAACTCAACAACCAAAATAAAGATGATCACATCAAAAAAGAGGCAGGAGACATAAAGAGACACTTCTCCAAAGAAGGCATACAAATGGCTAACAGACACATGAAAAAATGTTCACCATCATTAACTATCAGGGAAATTCAAATGAAAACCACATTGAGATACCATCTTATGCCAATCAGAATGGCCCAAATTAGCAGGAGAGGAAACAACAAGTGTTGGAGAGGCTGTAGAGAAAGGGGAACCCTCTTACACTGTTGGTGGGAATGCAAGTTGGTGCAGCCGCTTTGGAAAACACTGTGGAGATTTCTTAAAAAATTAAAAATAGGGGCGCCTGGGTGGCTCAGTTGGTTAAGCAACTGCCTTCGGCTCAGGTCATGATCCCGGAGACCCGGGATGGAGTCCCACATCGGGCTCCCTGCTCAGCAGGAAGCCTGCTTCTCCCTCTCTCACTCCCCCTGCTTATGTTCCCTCTCTGGCTGTGTTTCTCTCTGTCAAATAAATAAAATCTTAAAAAAAAAATTAAAAATAGAGCTACCCCATGACCCTGCAATTGCACTACTGGGTATTTAGCCTAAATATATGGATGTAGTGAAAAGAAGGGCCATATGTACCCCACTGTTCATTGTAGTAACGGCCACAATCCCCAAGCTGTGGAAAGAGCCAAGGACAACCAAAAGGTGTCCTTCAACAGACAAATGGATAAAGAAGATATGGTCCATATATACAATGGAATATTACACCTCCATCAGAAAGGATGAATATCCAACTTTTGTAGCAACATGGACTGGATTGGAGGAGATTATGCTGAGTTAAATAAGCCAAGCAGAGAAAGTCAAATATCATATAGTTTCACTTACTTGTGGAGCATAAGGAGTAATATGGAGGACAGTAGGAGAAGGAAAGGAAATGGGAATTGGGGTAAATCACAGAGGGGGATGAAACATGAGAGACTTTGGACTCAGAAACAAACTGAGGGTCTTGGAAGGGAGGAGGGTGAGGGGATGGGTGATCCCAGTGATGGGTACTGAGGGCAGGTATTGCATGGAGCACTGGGTGTGGGGCATAAACAATGAATCTTGGAATACTGAAAAAATAAAATAATGTAATTAAAAAATTGAAAAAATAAAATTAATTTCAGGAAAAAATAAAATATAAATCACACTTCCTATATCAAGTGCCCATTCTTAAAGACTTCTAAATTTATTGTAGTATGCAAGTAGCCTGTTGTGATAGAATTAGAAATAGTTTATGTGAATAAATTGGTCACAAATAATTGTCAAACATAAAAGACATAAGGAGAGATAAAATAATTTACCATTGGTTTCTCTATCACCTTTTTATTTCCTTTTTAAAAAAGAATTGATTTCTCTTTAAAATTTCCTTAAGTAATCTCTACACCCAATGTGGGGTTGAACCCATGACCCTGAGATCAAGAGTCACATGCTCTCCCAACTGAGGCAGCCAGGTACTGCTTTTTATTTCTTGTATAAAATCTTACTTTAAATATGAATGAGTATTTAATTTAGAACGCATGTTTTTAGTACTTTATCTTTGGAAAGTTGATATATCAGCCAATAAACCACTATTAATAAAATATTTGTTACATATTTTTCCAAATTAAGACTGCATTTAATTTTATAGGAAAAACAAATATTTATTACTTTGACTAAAAAATAAGAAAAATAAATTTCTAGAAAGGATCTTTTTTTTTTTTTTGTAGAAGAATGGACTTCATACACATGTGCCAAAACCTTCACAGTTTCTCTTGCTGCTGCATGAAAGTCAGTTGGGATATTTCCCCAATACTTAATTTCTGTCATTTTGGTGTTAGCCTCCATTGTGATGACAGTTAGTAATTTCAGAAAGTTAAGAAAATAACAGCAAGGAATCATATACCTACTGCTTGTTCATTTTTCACTGGAGTCCAAGGGGGTGTGAAAAACTCTTTGTAACATCCAAGAATCATGGATGACCTCCAAAACATTCCAGCTGTCATGATAAATATTAATAATTTGTTTTTTCTGATGATCCACATGCTCTGGTAAGAGCATAAAGCTCTGCTTATTGGGCTGATATGGCTTATGGTGTGTTTTCCCTGTGGAGTAGTTCATATTGCATAGTAACAAAAAAAACAGTTTGAAAATTCCCTTTTTCATTTTCACAGGATAACCAATCCACAACAGCAACAAAAAATTAGATCAGGATTAGTCAGAGGAGTGTGTCATGAATCCAGACATGGTATCACGAAATGGGACTTTATTACCTCTTAGTCATGGGGTTCTTTTCATCCAGCAAGGGCAGGATTTAAGAATGTTACAACATTTAAGATGTAGTTTAGTAGTGAAAGCAGAAAGATCTCATAGGAGATTGGTCCGCTTGCAGAGAAATGCTAAGTCATTTCAGAATTAAGAAGACTTAGGACAGCATGTGGAGTCTGCAAACAAACGTCATCCCGTAGGGTTAAATCCACTGAAATGTTTACTAACTCTGCAGCTGAAGCAAAGCCTTAAGGCAGTTGGAATAGGCATGGATAACGGAATCAAACAGTATGCTATAATAGGTAATAGGTCTATTCTTATCAGCATGTTCTCAGGTGAGCATTCCCAGGGCTTGATTTTTCTCTCCTGCACAGTAAGGTGAAGAGCTTTGAAGAGTTAGGTAGCCCTGGGAAAAGGCACTTCTTGTGATGCTTACTTTTTAAATATTATGATGGCTTGCTCATGGTTATCTTTCCAAGGAAGGGGTTCAGGGAACTGCATTTTCAACACTTTCATAGAGTGCAGAAGTTGATAGAGAAAAGTCAGGAACACAGAGTCTGTAATATCTAGCCAGGGGTAGAAAATCACAAAGCTATTGCTTAAGGTAGGCCTAGAGAATTCCTGAATAATCTTAAAATTATTTTTTGAGACAACTGGGTTTCTACAGCACTTAAATTATAACAGGTAATCAACCTGTCTAAAGATAATTATAATTTCTCCTTGCTGGAGGCCCGCTCTGGCTGAACGAGGGGTCCCGGAAGGAAAGACAGTGATGGGGAATGAGAGAGCCCCGGAGATTCCATTCTGAACACCTGCCAGGCATCTCTGCTTTGCCGGCTTTCAGTGTCTTTATCTATAGGCAATAAGTTATAGATTAAAAGGAAAAATCTTATACAGTAGGTGATTTTAGAGAATACAATGGATTGATCAGTGAAAAATATTTTTGCAGGTGTACATGTCTACAATTTACGTCACATCCCTCAACCAAAATGGGGATAGGTTTGATCAATAAGGTTTTTTTTTTATAATTTCTTACATCTTGTTTCCAGGCAATAAAGGGTAGATTAATCTTGTAGTGTATTTTAAGCAGGTCTTATGGAAAAGAAAGGAAATAACAAAGTAATTAAAAGGCTTAGGTGAGTTAGTTACATACAAAGTTATAGTTTTTTGTTTGTTTGTTTGTTTTTAATTGTTACTAAAATTTTTTTTCCAGTGTTCCAAGATTCATTCCCCATTCCCCACACCCAGTGCTCCACACAATAGGTGCCCCCAGTACCCACCACCAGGCTCTCCCATCCCTCCACCTCCCTCCCTCCAAGTCCCTCAGTTTGTTTCTGTGTCCAAAGTCTCTGTTGTTTCGTTTCCCTCCCTAGATTGCCCTAGTTCCCATTTACTTTCCTTCTCCCACTGTCCTCCAGTTTACCCCTCATGCACCGCAAGTAAGTGAAATCATGCGATACTTGACTTTCTCTTCTTGGCTTATTTCACTCAGCATAATCTCTTCCAGTCCAGTCCATGTTGCTACAAAAGTTGGATATTCATCCTTTCTGATGAAGGCGTAGTATTCCATTGTATATATGTACCACATCTTCTTTATCCATTCATCTGTTGATGGGCATCTTGGCTCTTTCCACAGTTTGGCGATTGTGGCCATTGCTGCGATGAACATTGGGGTGCATATGGCCCTTCTTTTCACTGCATCCTTATCGTTGGGGTAAATGCCCAGTAGTGCAATTGCAGGGTCATAGGGTAGCTCTATCTTTAATTTTATAAGGAATCTCCACACTGTTTTCCAAAGTGGCTGCACCAGTTTACATTCCCACCAACAGTGTAAGAGGGTTCCCCTTTCTCCACAGCCTCTCCAACACTTGTTGTTTTCTGTCTTGTTAATTTTGGCCATTCTGACTGGTGTAAGGTGGTACTTCAGTGTGGTTTTGATTTGAATTTCCCTGATAGCTAGTGACACTGAACATTTTTTCATGTGTCTGTTAGCCGTTTGTATATCTTCTACAGAGAAGTGCCTCTTCATGTCTCTTGCCCATTTTTTGATGTGTTCATCTTCTTTTGGGGTGTTGAGTTTGAGTAGTTCTTTATAGATCTTGGATACCAGCCCTTTGTCTGTAGTGTCATTTGCAAATATCTTCTCCCATTCTGTGGGTTGCCTCTTTGTTTTGTTGATTGTTTCCTTTGCTGTACAGAAGCTTTTTATTT
>PITA01033295.1:0-13054 GCA_004023965.1 Spilogale gracilis | reverse complement strand
CTAAGTGCAGAACCCCATTAAGGGCTTGATCCCAAGACCCTGAGATCATGACTTGAGTCAAAACCAAGAGTTGGCTGCTTAACTGACTGAGCCACCCTGGTGCCTGGAGAGTATGTCTTTAAATGCATATTTTGCGGTGGAACCGGGCATCGCACTATGTGAGTCACATCTCACAGACAGTGCAGAAGGGATTTGTGGAAACTGATTGAGTTGGGGTGCGGGTCAGTGAGGTCAAGGTCTGAATCCACAATGACTTCAAGAGTAACAGGTGGTGAACAAGAGAAGGGTGAACACATTAGAAAAGATAACAAGGCATCTGGAGAAAACACACATAAAAACATCTAGAAAAAAGTGAAAAATGCCATCCTGGAGGTCAGGAAAGATTCCAAGTCAGAAAACACTCCCACAACACCCAGGTCATCCTTATTTGAAGAAATATAGAACCCCTTGGTATTGCTGGTTTGATGAATCTTAGTGAAAACTACATTGAATAAAACAGTTTCAAAGGACAGAAGGATTGGAAAATCACCAAGATTAAAGAATAAGTTAAAAAAATTAAATAAATAAGTAAGTAAAAATTCAAGCAGATAGATTTAATTAGGAGAAAAAAATTAATAAGCCATCAAAGATGCAGGAGGAGAAACCCAGGGCCATGAACAGGAGGAGAAGAACCAGTAGTTTCCTAAAAGAGGAGAGAAGGACGTTCCTGGATTGCTCAATGAACATGAGTCAAGAGGAAATTATCGATGCTGTCATCACTGCAGATCATTGCTACTCCCATAATATAACTGGGAAAGCTTCCCTGGAAGGGGAGAGCAGCATAAATTCAACAGGAGACATGAAAACCGGAGTTCTGTGAGACAAATTATATCAAGATGTCTATGGGTAGACAGTCCTGGGACCCAACTCAATAGGGATAGGAAGAGCTCATTGGAGCATGGATCCTAGCACCTAGATAACCATTCTGGCAAGCACTAAGTAAAGAGAGGTAGGACTAGGAAACATATAGATAATATGTCAGTATCATCATATTAATACTACAGTGTTTCTCTCCAGGGACAAATTACTCACCAAAATACCAACCAACCAACCAAACAGGATTGACTGTTCAATCATGAAAGAAATGAAAGTGTGAGCATTTGCTGCGTCTTTGAGCTTTAAGAGAAAACAGAGAAAATAGAGCTGTGGGTTGTGTACTCTCTAGAACCTTCCAGAGTTTTCCATCACATCAGGAAATTTCAATGAGATAATCATAATAACAACTTCACAGAGTCAGAAAGTAAGAATAAATTTACTCAATATTGGAAAGAATTCATCTCATCCTATTTATGTCCTCAATTAGCACAGAACTGAGCATACATCAGGGCCAGGACATAGTTGCCAAATTAATAAATGAATAATAATTAGCACAGAACTACAAATTGCTTTGGTACCCCCAAAGACATCAGAGATGTGTGTTTACATATTCAATATTATATTAATCTTAGTGTTTGTGAAGACATGAATTTTTGCAGAAGACCATTTTCTGTCGTAGAAAAATATTTACTAAAGTTTCTCTGTAAACACATGATTATTTGTACTTCAATAAATAGTGGATTTTTATTTTTATTATATCCTGTTCATGAGTTAAACACTGACTTCCTTTTAAAGTTTTTCTGAGCTGATAAATTCTGCACGCATTGTGGCGGAACTAAGAATGGTTTTTCGAGTCAAGAATACCACTGAGGTAATTGGTGGAAAATTTCACATCAACGCAGAAGGTGAGCAGGTGTCAAAGCTTTCAAAATCTGAAGAATTAGTTCAGAAAAGGATCAGCAAGTATGTAATTACAGTCATCATATCTTGTTTAGCTGACATAAATGGTTAGTCCTCTCGCTCTTAATAGCAGGATTTTATTTATTAAAATTTCTAGAAATTTTAGCAAAATATATAAAGGAAACTTTTAAGAAAGGGACTTAATTTTTTTTAAATGGAAAGAAAGTACAGACACGAACACAGCAATTTGAATGTGAAAATCAAAAACTGGTTACAGTTCTGAACCTTGTGACCCAGGGTGGGGGTGGGGGTGGGGGGTGAGGCTAAGCAGCACATGCAGAAAACAGCCAGGAAGCCTGCACCTTGGCAGAGTTCATTTTCCAACAATAGTCACAGTAAGATTTCTGTCCCCAGATGTTCTTACAATGTGACTTCCACAGTCCTCCCATCAGGAGATGGCACCTATTGTTACTCCTCGAGTCTGGCCGAGGTTTAACTACAACAGAAGGGACACTGTAGATTGCAAGGCCTATCCCTACAAGTTCCCTCTCATTCCCCTGGGAAGCTCGTTCTTGAACCCAATGCCTCACTGTGAGAAGCCCCAACAGCTCACTCACGGGAGACCTGCGGGGAGTGGGGATGAAGGTCCAGCTCACAGCCCTGGCTGGGCTCCTCCAACAGTCAGAATCTACTTACTAAGTGAACCGTTCTAACACAGGTACCCAGGCCCCAGATAAGGACCATCAGCCAATGCTGTATAGAGCAGAGATGAGAAAGTCCTTCAAGTCTGCCCAAACTGCAGCTTTCAGGAGCAAATTTAAAGAACTGCCATTTGAAGCCATTGAGTTTCGGTGACTGTAGTTTACAGTGGCTGACAATCAGAACAGGTGCCTAATTTTGCAAGTTAATATATTTAGTTTTTTTTCCACAAAGCAATAAAAATATACTTATTAAATAAATATTTGCCATCACTATTTAAACATGTAAGATTAAAATTCTCCACAGAATGGTAAAGAAAGGGTCAATCGGTAAAAGGGGATGATGAAGCATAAAGTTTGATCATTCTGGATTTTATAGCATAGCATTTAATTCAAGACACGTGATTTTACAAGAGAATGGTTTTTTACTTATTAGGTAGAAGGCCATAAAAAGGCACATAAACTCTGTATCTCAGAGATGTCACCTCCCAAGTGACCTTAAGGGTGACCACCAGGACTGCAGTTACTATCCCTGTTGACTTTGGCCCAGTTCATGACACATGGGGCAATCTATATAACCGTTAGTCATATGCAGCATGGCCTTGTCGCTGTAGTGCACTGTGCAGGAATGAGAGAGATGCTCACTCGGCTATCTGGAAGGGAGAGGAACGGATGCTCAGAGGTGTTTTATAAAGTCAGTACCCTCTGTTCGTTGGGCAGTGACCTGCGCCTCTTCCTCAGGCTATCAAGTACCGTTAGAGTCATCTCACTGAGCCACCAACTCTAGCCACTGTGCCACTATGTACCTTGTATTGGGGACTTCACAGGTATGACAGCTACATAAATTAACTCAAAAATGAATACTTCAAATATTTTTTTCCTCATAATTTCAATTAAACCTTTCAAAGAAGAAAGTTAATGTTCACTCTCATTAACAATCTTCTTGGGTGCCTGGGTGGCTCAGAGGTTAAAGCCTCTGCCTTCGGCTCAGGTCATGATCTCAGGGTCCTGGGATCTAGGTCCACATCAGGCTCTCTGCTCATCAGGGACCCTGCTTCCCCTCTCTCTCTGCCTGCCTCTCTGCCTACTCGTGATCTCGCTCTCAAATAAATAAATAAATAAATAAATAAATAAATAAAATCTTTAGAAAGAAAAAAAAAAAACAGTCTTCTTACTAGTATATTCCACAAAATCCTATCATGACATATAACTTCAGGTGATCTACAACTATTCGCCCACACAATTTTACATTAGTCTTTTTGTCTTCGACCGTACTTCATGGAGCTGAAAGTTCCATTATATTTTTCTTCATTAAATGTACACCATAACACTGATTCTTCTTTTTCCTCCAGCTTTTTTCTTCACACAAGCCACCTAGACCAGTAGTTATTAATGTTGGAGGACACAACAGTGAATATTGGCCATTTAAGATTTGCTAAATCTCAAAGTAAAGCTCAGACATGCAACATTGGATAAGAACCCTTAGCAGTGCACAGAATGAAAAGTCATTTACATTTAGGAGAAGGGATTTCTTTTTTCATACTTTGAACATCTCATATACAGAGAGAATACCTCAAACCACAGTTCTTACATGTTTCAGAAAAAAAAAATCAAATACTTTCCAACAAATTCTGACACCATGAGCCACATTACTAATCTAGAAAACTGGATGCTCTCTAGGGGAACCACAAATACATTCACCACCTATGAATTTGGCCCCTCCACCAGGGAATTATTATTATTATTTTCTTTTTTACTTTTAAGGAAGAAATTGATATTACATTTGCCTTATAACATTTATTCTTAGGTATAAATATCTATTACCCAGCCAGGTCCAAGGTGTGAATTCCAGGCTGACAGCCACTTAGAGTTCGATTAGAATTCTCAAAAAAAGATGCAACAACAAAAAACAAGACAGAGGCATAAGCAAGTGTACAAGATACGTACTCATGCCTTACCTTTCTGCTTTTTTAAAATACATCTTTAAGGGATAGATATTTGCATTTGGGATTCCACCTGCAAACAGCCAAACGTAATGTCCACTGATATTGTAGGATGCTAAGAGGCTGACAAGTTCCCTGTTGGGTCGTGTGTCTTCTGACTTAGGACTGTGTGCTTATTTGGTGAATTTAAGGAAATATTGAAGCTATTCCTTGGCGTTTCCTGCAATAGGTGGGCAGGAAAGTCAGTTATGATTTATAGGTGGAAAAATGAAACAATCAGTATCCAATGAATGGTTGCTTCACGGCACACTTTGGACTCTGTGAAGAATGCAGTAATGCATGGTGACCAAACGTTGCCATATTCCCTGAAAATGGCTTTCAACATAAGTACCTTTCAACACCCATATAGCGAAGTTTGTTCTTCTCACCTAATCTGTCTGCAAGCCACTAGAACAGGATGTCACTGAGGTTAAAGAGGCATAAATGAAGGAGAAAGAATGAGAGCACATTTACCGGAGTTCTCAATTCAGGGATGGCGGCTTGGTAGGTGAGCGGGCGACAGTCACGCGTGTTTGGCACCAGGACACAAGGAAGAAACATGGGACCCAAGTCATCTCCATCCAGAACATCCACTGTGAGGGTGGTGGTGGTGGTTCGCCGCTCGTTCAGATTTTGTGCACGGTCCTGGGAGAGGAAAAAAGAAAAGAAACAAAAAACAATGAGATGGACCCAGAATTCCCTTCAACTTGATTAGACTGTAGACAGGTTTCTTCCCAATATAGGCCCTGAACTCTCTTAGGGAATTTACTTTAGAAACTGTATGTACTTTCTCTGCCCTTTCAGAGGGCAATCTTTCTGTAGCTCAAATTCCTGCCACTTTTAGCACTCCTTCTCAAGGACCTGGGAGCAGGCTCTTTGAAATGCAATCACCAAAGAAGACAGAGCTCCACCTCACAGTCTCTGTGGGAGGACAGGAGCCTAATGTCCATAGGAGGGTTGCTCCAAGTTGTGACCTATCCCCCATCCTTGAAGTACAACACAATTCTTCTTTTCCTTCCAGAAAGCCAATTAGCAAATACAGTTGCCTCTTGATTCCTCTACTGCCCCCCCCCCAGCTCTGTCTGATTTTTTGATGATGTTTCAGGGTAGACAAATTTTAGGGGTATCTGGGGGGCTCAGTCGGTTAGGCGTCTGCCTTTGGCTCAGGTCATGATCCCGGGTCCTGGGATCGAGTCCCGCATCAGGCTCCCTGCTTGGTGGGGAGCCTGCTTCTCCCTTTCCCTCTGCCACTTCCCAACTCATGTTTTCTCTTTCTCTTATTCACTATCTCTCAGATAATAAATAAGTAAATAAATACTTTTTTTCTTTTTAAAAAGAGAAACTTTAGATAGATTTGGGTTATTTCTAAAAACAAACAAATAACAACAAATAAACAAAAACCCCTAAGCCCTCAAAAAAGTAAAATGAAGGGAGAAAAAAGGGAAGGGATGAAAACCTTTCAGGTCTGTTGCACTTTTAAGAGAGAAATGTTTAATGGCTTAACCAAACCTTGCTGTTACCAAGTATTTTGAGATCTGCATTGCCAGTCTTCAGGGAGTGCACTGTTGTTGTCATTGAAATGCCCTAGTTTTCTGGGGTGCCTGGGTGGCTCAGTTGGTTGGGCAGCTGCCTTCGGCTCGGATCATGGTCCCAGAGATCCGGGATCGAGCCCCACATCAGGCTTCCTGCTCAGCGGGAAGCCTGCTTCTCCCTCTCTCACTCCCCTTGCTTGTGTTCCCTCTCTCGTTGTGTCTCTCTCTATCAAATAAATAAATAAAATCTTAAAAAAAAAAAAGAAATGCCCTAGTTTTCTGAGCTTCTAGATTATAATTGTTTTATTTTGCTTCTTCATTCTTTGAGCCTCTAAAGCTACAGTTTCTAGGAAGAGTGCCCTTGTAGATTATGACAATTATCTGTTCAACTTCCTCTGTTTTCCATGAGACATTGTAATGCCAAGAAAATATGGATTTTTTTTTCCTTGTTTGGTTTTCTCCAGTTTTACTGAGATATAATTAGCATATAGCACTGGGTGAGTTTAGGATATCTAACATAATGATATGATACTTATATGTGTGAAAGGATCTTACAATAGGTCTAGTTAACCTTCATCTTTTCATACAGACATAGGGAAAAAAAAGGTGGGGGGAGAAAAAAAAAATCTTTTGATGAGAACTCCTGTCTGGAGTTTTATTATTTTTTTTTTAAAGATTTTATTTATTTATTTGACAGAGAGAGTGAGATCACAAGCAGGCAGAAAGAGAGAGGGAAGCAGGTTCCCTGCCGAGCAGAGAGCCCCATGCGGGGCTCGATCCCAGGCCCCTGAGATCATGACCTGAGCCAAAGGCAGAGGCTTTAACCTACTGAGCCACCCAGGCGCCCCCATCTGGAGTCTTAACAATGCTCTAGCCCTTCTTTCAGCTGACTTGACTTCAGACTGTATTTCATGTCCTTCTTATAGAAACAGTAAGGTATCCCTTACTCAGTCTGGCCAGGTGTACCATTTCACTTTGAGGATACACTGTTACTAACTGTGATCCCTACTTCTGGGATATCACTAGTTTTCAATGCGCATTTTCCATCCCAGGATCCCATCCAGGACTCTGCCTACACATGGCCATCACATCTTTTCAAGCTCATTTTGGCTCTGAAAATGTTTCCAACTTCCCTTGATTTTGATTACCTTGACAATGTCAAGTACTAGTCAAGTGTATTTTAGTGTTCTTCAGTGGGGAATTTGATGCTTTTTTCAAAATCAGATGGGGGTGATGCATTTTGGGGAGGAAGACCGTAGAAGTCCAGAGTCATGTCATCACATTATATCAAGAGTATATATTATTAACATGACTCAAAATTTATGCTAACCTTGATCACCTGGTTGATGTATTCACCAGATTTCCCCATTGTCAATTTACTCTCTTTTCCCCCTTTTCATTTCTTTTGGGGAAAAAAAAACACCACCATGTGCAGCCCATGTTCAAGAGTAGAAGTGATATCATTACATTGTATTTCATTTACACTGACTGTATTTGTCTAAAGAGAGTTTGGCAGGAGGACACAAGGAAGAAAAATCAGACCCAAGTCATCTCTGTCCTGAACATTCACTGTGAAAGTGCTGGTGGTGGTGGTTTGCCATTCTTTATGGTATAATCTAGCATGGCTTTACTTTCATAGCCTTTAGTTATTTTGAAATCTTACTCTATTTTTTCTGTCTCCTTAAAATTCTGTTCTGTACAACTCCAAAAAGTAATTATACTTACAGACATGTTCTTAGCAGCACTATTCACCATAGCCAAAAGTTGACGGCAGTCAAAATATTCATCAATGAATAAATGGGTAGACTTTTATCTCATATTGTTACCAGCTAGACCCCAAGACCTGATCTTGACTATCTACCTGCTTGTACTCACTAACTTTTGTGCCACATTTTCCCTTGAGCTCTTCTCTCCAGCTTACCTCTTAACTCAGACAAGTGGAAACAAGAAACCATCTCTCCCTCAAGTAACTGCCCTGACAAGACCTGGAGCTGGCCCAGACCACCCTGACTAGTTTGAGCTTAATCCCCGACTCATGCTTGTGCAGATGGACCACAGCATGACCTCTAGAATGACCGATGACCACATTTACCTCATTATATTACTAAAATCTCCATCCACGGGGGAACATGAGCCTCATTTACACAATATACATTGCCTGTATAGGCTGGTTTCCTTAACACACATATGTGACCTCATGCCTACCTCTACATAATGACAAGGCTCCCCTGTTAGCCCCTATTCACTGAACCCTAAATAATAGGAAGGTATCCACCCTTGCTTGGGGTGTCATTGTTTTGGAAGTCATTCACCTGTGATCTCCTTATTTGCTGCAAATAAAGTTTACTTTGTGCAACCTCACGTGGTGCAGTTTCTGACTCACCAAGGGGAGGACTCACATGGGTTCATTTACAATATTGAGAAAAGATACCACTTACAAAGTGTTGATCTATAAAATACAAGTTTTTACCCAGAAACAAAATACTAAAGAAGCTCCTGTCAGGGAAGAAAAACAATTTTCTCTCCACCCTTCTAGCTGCTTAGCTGAGACCTCCTGTGATAGAAAACAGATTAGCAGAAAGAAAACCTAAGCAGTTTAATGATATATACACCTACTGTATAGACACAGATACCAGGAAAACTGAATAATTTCCCTAAATGGCCAAAGTTATCACCTTAAATATTAACTCCTGCTAAAGACTAAAAGAAGATGTCAGGGGAAGGAGAGAGCCAGATTTTCAGGCGAAGCACAGTAAACACAGGAGTTACTGTCCTGAAGGTGCACATCTAGACCGCCCCCACTGACGGAAGCTTGTCTAGATTCAGTCATTCTCGTCTTCCTGGTGAGAGAGGGATACCCTTGAAGGTGGAGAATTCCCATGTGAGTGCAAAGAGCTCTTCCAATAGGGAAGTGTTGCTACACAGTTTTTAGAGCTCTTCTGTTGTCTGTCATCTTGAGAACATAATCAACCAAAAATAATCCTTCTGCCAGGGAGGCATATTTTGGGGCGACCCATCCTGCTCCTCTTCACTTCTCTAAATGGACAGGTAGCATGAAGAATACTAACAGTCTTCTCACATGTGGAGCTTCTTCATGGTTTGTCATTAAAATGTGTTAAAAAACATAAGGAGAACTATGGAAGGAGGTCTCCTGCACACAGAGCACATGAAAGCCCATCGAAGGCTTTAGTACTTCTCCCAGTTTAGAACCAAATCTGATGTAAAAATTTCATCTAAAACATAGCCCCTGTCAATTTTTCTTTCTGACAATGAATCAAGAGCTCTTGAGTACATAAGAATCCTTAGTATTTCCTTCAGGATCATGCTAATACAAAAGAGAGCTGGTTTTGAAGGATATCTATATATAAAGAGATGACTTTGATTCCTTTCTGATTTAGGTAACATATCAAAATTGGGAGTCTGTGATATTGACTATACTAGAAATTTCAACATTAAGAAAACCCACTGATTTTGGTACATCTCTGAACTTTTTTTTTTTAGATTTCTTTTCCTTCTGTTTTCTAGAATTAATCATTTTCTCATTGGACATTCATATTTAAAATGAACTGTGGGTAATAATGTTGCAAATATACTCAATAAGAGACAATTTTCTTATTTATGCTAGCCAAAACTCCCCCAGCTTATTTATTTATTTATTTATTTTTTTTTTTTTTTTTAAAAGGAGGTACCATTCTTTTTTTTTTTTTTTTTTAAAGATTTTATTTATTTGACAGAGAGAAACACAGCCAGAGAGGGAACACAAGCAAGGGAAATGAGGGAGAAGCAGGCTTCCCGCCAAGCAGGGAGCCCGATGTGGGACTCGATCCCGGGTCTCCGGGATCATGACCTGAGCCGGAGGCAGTCGCCTAACCAACTGAGCCACCCAGGCGCCCCTCCCCCAGCTTATTTAAAAGTAACAACATGTCCACATGGATTAAAAAAAATTCCTAATAGGCAAAATTTAAATAGTTTCCTTTGCACATTAATCACATCTTCATACCATAAGCAAAACCAGATCCAAATTGAGTAATATCAGTAATTTACCATCAGACCTCTATCCTTTTAGATACCACCTACTTTAAAATCAAAATTGATTGGTCACAGTTCAACTCTATGACTCCAAGAAATAATGTGGGTTTTTTAATGTATATGATTGCCACTGTACATTGATTTACATATCACTGACCAAATAATAATAAAAAACTCCAAAGAATATAAAAATATAGTTAGAAACTATATGATCAATGGCTTTCATGATTCTATGTAGTTATAAATATATATATTATATAGATGAAGGGGTTCAGGACAGCCTCCCCCGAGTGAACAACTTTGGCAGATTGTGAGCCAAGGGCACCTGAGATTGTATGGGTTCAAGATAAATTGTGCCCTTCTCTTAACCACATGGAGGAATGTAAATTGGGGTTTTTCCCAGAATAAAGGTTATTAACAGAGATAAATTTTATCTGAATGACCCATCTGTATGGTAGGGCAAACATCTAATTATTGGACACATGCTTTTCTTATCACCCTGTGAATTACACCTCTTCTTCTGAAGTCCCAGACCCTCACACGTTTTTCCCTAGTTCAGGATGACAAAGAGACTTCATTCTGCCTGACTGCTGCTGGAATTCTCATGGCTATGTGGATTCCCCATAAGGTATACCTTTACATTTGATTTTCTTCTGTGAATCTGTCTCACATCATTTTCATCCTTAGTCCAGCTAGAAGGATCTTTGAGAGGACAGGGATTCTTGCTTCTTGACGTAAACACTGACATATACAAAGTAGCCCATGCTTAACAACCATCTCTCTCAGAGAAGCAGCTCTGATTTGTAGCAATTTTCACTTTCCATACTCTAGGCTCTATCACCATGGCCACAAAGGTGAGGTCACTGAACTTGGAGCTGGGAAGAGACCCATAATCGGTCCTCAAGCAAGTATGAGCCAGCTTTGCAATTCCAACAACCCATAGTTTTAAGTAAATTATGTGTCTAAGATGTAGAGGCAATGAGGAATTCTTTACCATTTGTGGGGGAGTGATGTGCTGTAATATTTTGGAAAATAATATGCCACTATTTAGTAAGATTAAAAACACATACTTAAACATGCATACATATGCATAATTTTCTCATAGAAATTCCATTTTAAATGGTACATTTTAAATATTTTATTTATTATTTATTTGAGAGAGAGAGAGAGAGAGAGAGAGAGAGAGAATAATGCAGGACGAGGGGCAGAGGGAGAGAGAGAATCTCAAGCAGACTCCCCGCTAAGCACAGACCCTGACATGGGGCTCAATTTCACAACCCAAAGATCATGACCTGAGCCAAAATCAAGAGTGAGACACTTAACCAAGTGAGCCACCCAGGTGCCCCTAAATTATCCATTTTTGACTAAAGTGCTAGACATAAGGAACATACCTGCAAAGTCACATAACTAGTCAGCATAGCATGGGCATTTACATCCAGGCAACATGGCTCTAGAATTCATGCTTTTGCCACAACACTGCACAAAACTGCTTCTCATGAGAGTCATGAGGGTAGATATTATCCCACGCCAAAACAAAACAAAACAAAACCCCAAAAAACAAAAAGTATAGTTGGATAAATTATAATGCATCCTAATTTTGGTATCTCCTAAAACCATTAAAAGGGTATAGCTCTGAAAGATTTTAAAAACAGCTAACAGCTTCTAATCACCTATGTTTAACATTCACATTCTATATTGTATGATTTATGTTTATAATAAAAATTGTTACAGATAAATTAACCTTTTCTTTAACTTCTTGCCAATTCCATTCCTTCCTTTGAATGATTCATGCATATCCTTCTATTTCATAATCTTATCCCCGAAATGCTAAAAATTTAACACTCCCTCCCGCACTTACGGGGAGTCTAGCAAATTGCATACAAATTGTTCCAGATGTCTTTATAAATATTTTAAATTAAATAGAAACTCATATATTTTAGCTTGTGTTTCTTTAAAAAAAATACCTCATTTTAAATAGCACAATAAAAACTAGTTTTCAAATACATTCCAGAGCAATCTTACTTTTCCTTACATTCTATTAGAGACTCTGAGCCAGGCAAGCCAGCAAGAAACTGTATTTTTTTCTTCTCATTTTCACTTGCATGGAAATAATATTTAAAAAGAAAGATTTCAGGTTTTTGTTTGTTTTTTTCTCATTTTCACTTGCATGGAAATAATATTTAAAAAGAAAGATTTCAGGTTTTTGTATGTTTGTTTGTTTTTTCTCATTTTCACTTGCATGGAAATAATATTTAAAAGAAAGATTTTAGGTTTTTGTTTGTTTGTTTTACTGATTTCAGGGTTTTGAGGAACACAGATCTATTCAACGTACTGAGAGGCCAGTAGATTTTACTTTTTCTTATATCTGCTGTTTCCACTTTAGCCTCTACCCCTGGAGGCCAAGAAAATGAAATGAATGAAGAACAACCAACTGGAGAATTTCTGTAAATTCAGAAATTTGTTTTCAAAAATTAGATTTCTATCTATGTATCCATATCTACTAACTACCTGCTATATATAACAGATAAGTTTATATATACTCTATAATATATGTCATATAAAATAAATATATTTATATATGTAAATGTATGTTTTATAAATATATAAAACAATATTAATATATATAGATATAAATTATATTTTTAAATATAAATATAAACACAAACATACAAAATTTCTCCCCCTTTCTGGCAAAGTATCTTTAGGGCAAAAATAGCCATTGAGTGACACCTTGTTGCATATAAACTTGTTCAGAAAAGATGATGCCTTCCTTTGGCCCCGCTCTGCTGTCCTTCTGTTCTGCTACATGGGTAGGATGACAATGCTTAGGAGTCCTTAAAGGCACAGATGGGCTTCAGAGTCTAATAGCCTTTTTAGAATATGATCCTGTCACTTGCTGTGGAGCTTTGTCAATATTGGAAGCCATCTGTAGCTAGCCCTATCAGTTGTTTGCTGAAATACCAGCCCCGCTGTTCTTGTTAACAAACTCTTCTTCCGTCTCTCCTCCTCCTTCTCCCCCTCTCCGCCTCCTTCTCCCCGTCTTCTCTCTTTCTCCCCC
>PITA01033294.1:0-12927 GCA_004023965.1 Spilogale gracilis | reverse complement strand
TTCCCCCCCTCCCTCTCTTTTCCGCGCCCAGGCGAGAGCAGCCGATTGGCAGAGCGGTGCTTTCAGGAACAATAACAGTGGGGGGAGCCCGGGTCCCGGGGAGCCGCCCCCGCCCCCCCCCCGGCCCGGCCGCGCGGCTCGCGCCCCCCGCCGGGTCCCCACCTCCGCGCCCGCCCCGCGGGCTGACCGGCCCGACCGGGGCCCGCCCCCGGCGCCCACCATGTACGCCTTTGTGCGGTTCCTGGAGGACAACGTCTGCTACGCGCTGCCAGTGTCGTGCGTGCGCGACTTCAGCCCCCGCTCGCGGCTGGATTTTGACAACCAGAAGGTGTACGCCGTGTACCGGGGCCCGGAGGAGCTGGGCGCCGGGCCCGGGAGCCCCCCGCGCGCCCCCCGCGACTGGGGCGCGCTGCTGCTCCACAAGGCCCAGATCCTGGCTCTGGCAGGTGAGCGAGCGGGCCGGGAGGGATGGCGGGACCCGCGCGGGGGCAGGGACCGGGGCGGAGGGGACCGGGGGGAGCCTCTGCTCGCTCCGGCCTCCTCCTCCCACCCTCTAGGCTTTTCTTTTGGGGATGGGGTATCTCGAAAAGGCCAGACCAGTTAAAAACACCGATGGTCCCCTTTGTCTTCCCCGCCTCCCCGACACTCCCGCGCTGTCAGTCTGTCTTCATTGCTCTGTAACTGTTGGCTGTCCTCTTTCTGTTTCTGCCTGTTCTTCTGACCCCTTCACTTTTCTTTTCTCTCCCCTCCTTTGCACTTCTTTTTTCTCTCTCACCTTCTTTTTGGTCCTTCCCCTCTCTGCTCCTTCCGTCTCCTTAAGTTTCTCTGTCTCTCTTCCTTTAAGGCCCTTGGTGTCTCCTGGAGCTGAGGAGGCAAGGTGGGTATTGTCACTCTTCCGGGTGTGAGTCCCTTTTCACCGAAGGAAGCTATGGCATCCTGGTCCCACCGGGTCTTCACTGGACAGGATGGGGAGGCCTTGATGGTGGGGTGCCACTCTCTCCTGCCCTTTCCTAGCTAGGTGGCAGAGGTAAAGAGGTAGTGGCACTCAGCAGCCCTCAGCCTCCACACCCCTTTTGAATCTCCCAGAAGGCTTTCTGAGTGAGGGCTTAGGGCAAGGAAAGAGTTGCTGGTCAGGAGACCAGACCTCCCATTCCTGCTCTCGGAGGGCCCTGACAAATAGGCAGGGCAGGCAGTCTCGTCCCCATTTTGACAGATGAGGACACTGAGGTTCAGCCAGTGATAGGACAAGAAAGCAGCCCTTCAGCCTCCTATACCAAGTACTTTCTGCTACGTTGAGGCACCTTTTCATTTGTAAAGTCAGTGGACCCTCTTTCCGAGCTAGTAGTAGGAGACTTGGGTACAGACATGAAAGGAAGAAGAAAGTATCACTTCCGTTCTGGGGAGCAGCCTTGTAGCTTCTGCGGGGGGTGGGGGTACCCCAGAGTGGGCAGACAGTCAGCCAGCCTGCTCTCTGCTTGCAAGGGAAGACCAGGGTTAGGAGCAGAATGAGGATGGTGTAGTTTTAAGACCTTTCCCAATTTTTCCAACTTCCTTTGCTTTCTCACATTTAGCCTGATAGATGAAGCCAATATGTCATGGTATTTAAATGTGGCAGATAGAGAAGCTGGCTTGAAACTGAGAAGTGACTGGCCTAGGGTCCCATGGCAAAGGAGCAGTGGATTAGAGCTCCGGCCTGTGACTCTAGTTCCTTTCCAGCACCTCCTGTGGCCCCTGGAAGGTAGATTTGCACTTGAGGAGTGGAAGAAGAACTAAAAAGCCACCGGCACCTTGCGTTCTTTTTGACGGACACATTCTCACCACCTCTCTGACAAGCCCTAGGGTACAGTGGTGTAGACCCATTCACAGCACCTGGTGACAGCTGGGTCCATAAAAACAGAATGAGGAGAAGTATGTAGAAAAGGGAAACCTGTATAGCTGATTAGGTTTTATTTTGTTTTCTTGCTTTTAATTACCTGAGGGAAGGGACTAGGTGATTATTCCCCAAGAGTATAGGCCTGAGGAAGTTGTAGCTAGGCTGTAACCTCAGTTTCGCTTGGGTTAGAAGAAAAGAAGGTGTGCTCCCTGATGATTGCATTATACTCGTAGATCTGGAAGGGCCTGAGGAGAGGGGAAATCATGTATATCAGGAGTCAGTGGTATGTATGTGATTTGCTGTGTAATGACTGTTTTCCACTTTTAGAGATTGTTCATTCATCCATTTATTCATTCAACAAACATAAACACTGCTTGGCTCTTTGAGCACCACAGAGAGGCTGCGAGGCGGTGGCAGCCCTCACTGACTGATTTTAAAAAATCAATGAAAGTTCTCGTAAGTAAGGCATGTAGTTCTTGGTCTGAGAACCATGAATCTTGAATCTATAGACTATTCATCCTCCAGGTTGGAATGCTGATAATCTCTAGGGTTATTAAAACTACACAAAAAAATCTAGGCAACATCTGGAAGTTGGCAGAGCAGATCCAGAGAAGAACCATAGCGCCAGTTTGAGCAAAGTGAGTTGAGAAATGCTCTCCCCCACCTCTTCATTTCTTTTTTGGGAGGAGACTGGGGAAAAAAAAAAACAACTTGAGGTTGGCTAGACCACATTTCAAATTCCAATCAGCTGGTTAATTTTTAAATGGGAGTTGCTGCCCTGGCTACAAACCTGGCTGGAAGGGCCAGGGTGAGTCTGGGGATTCATTTACCCTGAGAGAACTGTCCCGTGTGTCTTCATCCATCTTGACTTGAATGTGGTGGCTCTGAGAACTGCTCACAGTGACTTCCTCTTAAAGAGCTCCTCTCTGGCATCTCCCAGCTATAAATACCACTGTGTTGTGGCACCAAACAGGAGGAGGTGAGCTCTCCAGGGGGAGGCAGAGACGGCTTTGTGTTTGTGAATTAGCTCCTTCTGGCACCAAAAGCCTGGGTGCAAGGGGCAGATTTCGGGCTACTTCATAGCGGGTGGTGAGAAGTGTGTTACTTTGCTGAGTATTTGCCCAGGCCAACCCAGAGCTGTTTTCAAGCATACCTCTTCTTGAATCCAGAAAATGTCGAAGCTAGCTGCTGTGGGACATGGTGGTTTGTGGCATAGTTTCATGTGTGTCAGACCCTGTGGTATAGCCCTCCTCTCAACAAATGGTGATTTCAGTCCAAGAGAAAAAGAAACAAACCCACCTTTGTTGATAGTTTTGCTGTGTGCCTGTGCATTGTCCCTGGTAGTCCTCCCTAGGACCCCATTGGTAGAGATTGCAGTTGATCTCAGAGGACGGTGAGGCTCAGAGACTGACCTGCTAATAAATGGCGAAGCTAGCCTCGGAACACAGGCCCTGCTTGGCACTCTCCTTTGTAAAGTAGCTGATCCACGCATGCAAGGAGTGAAAGCAAATGGGAGAAATGACCATGAAGTTTGGAGCTCAAGGCAAGTTTTTGAGCCAGTGGACAGTTTTCATTTCTGAGTTCTCAAGCCCATTCTGCTCTTCCTCTTCCTGTCTTACCAGCATCCCTCCTACAGAGCATACACACTTTGCCCTCTCCGCTTTCAGTTCTTGTTTTCCTGAGGAAATCTCCGAGGAGCCCCCATCCTCCATAGAAGAACCACATACCTCAAGACTTGGCTTGCTGTTGGTCTCTCTTTCCTCATTCTCCTTTATTTGCCAAACAGGTTGTGAAAATGAGAGCTACCCATGTGGAGAACTCACCATTATCTAATGCAGTCCGGCCTGCTCCTGGGGCTCTTGGTATTGAATTTGGTGGTTTCTACAGGGCAAACACTGGCTCTCTAGGCTCAGAATCTTACAATATTATGTCGTTCTATCCAAGCTACCTGTGCTGTGTTGTTATTATTTGGGTGTGCTAACTTCCTTTTGTTCTCAAATGCCCCCTTACTACTTCCTAGATGCCAGGCCCAGTGCTCTAATAAGTGAAGGCACCAGTGCACCAGGACATCAGAGGTACTGGCTTTGAAATGACAGCATGACCCAGGGCACACGAGTTCACTTCTCAGGCCCTGCAGAGTATAGGTTTTTGTCAGGGGCAGACTGAGAACAAAGGGGCATCATCCTCAGGGAACATGATCTGTAGGACGTGATATCACTGCTAACTAGAGGTAGAAGCCAGGCACTGATGGGGGAGGGCCAGAGGTGGGGGCCGAGAAAGGGCTGGTTCTAGGTGCCCTGTCCAGAGTTTCTTTTAAGTCTTCCCTTTCCAGCTCCACTACCACTGCCTGCATTCAGGCCTGTAGCAGCTTTTATTTGTCTAAACCAGTGCAGGGAGCCCCTAATTGCCTACCCTGTCTCCAGCCTCTTTTCTAGGTTGCTGTTGGAATAATCTTCTAAAACACAGTCTTGGGTCCATTCACTTCTCTCCCTAGAACCTTCTGTAGCTCCCTGTTGCCTGCTGAATTAAACTTCAGCTTCTCTGCCTGGCATTCCTAGTGGCCCCAGCCCCACTCTACTTCTCCAGCTTCACCCACCGTTCTCACTTTCCCTAAATCTGCAGTATTTCATGCCATCTTAAAATCACACCTACAGATATTCTTTTGAACCAAACAAGGTGGAATATCATTGTCTGACATGGGGCCTCTTCCGGTGAGGAAGGCTAACATGTGACATGTTTGTGGTCCAGCAAGCTGAGGGCTGTGACAGAAGGGACAAAATACATTGGGAGACCCCACCCCCACCCCTCCACCCCGCAGCCTCACCTCAAGGGTGTTCCCTGTCTTACCCTCTATCCCCAGAATGGACTGACTCTCCCTCCTCAGAGCTCTCCCTTTATTCTGCCTGTCCCTTGCTTATGGATCTTAGCATTTTGTGTTTTACTTCAGTTAGTCGTGAATGTGCCTGTCTTCCTTACCAGCCCGTGACCTCCTCCAGGACAGGGCCCTGCCTCCCTTGTCTCTGACCCACAGTGCCCAGCACATGGTCCACGCCAGCCAGCGTGTGCTGAACTCATGAACTTTGGGAAAACAGGTGCATTTATTATGTTTGGGGAGCGGAAGTCAGGAAGGACAGGAACCTCTGTGACAGCAACTTGTTTTTCAGAGCAGAAACCTGCAGTGGGATTTTGAGGTTTCATTCAACGTTGTTTATCTGGAAAAAGTCAACATTCTTTATCACTCCCTTGACTAGCAAAACCCCACACTTGGGGGAAAAAGCTTCCAAAGCCACGTTCTTCTTGCTTTGGTAATTTTAGCTCATTCAGGGCTCAGGTCCCAGCTTGGCATTGTCGGTCCAAATAGATCCCTTGCTCCAGAAATGCTTTGGAACTTCTACAAAGTCAGCAGCGAAGCAGGGGACTAGCCGATTTCATATGCAAAGATAGTTGCATGTCATCAGTAAGAGACTGCCAACAAAAGGGTTTTTTTGTTTAAAGCGAGTGAAAACTTTTAATTTAGTTTGACATGTTCTGCTAATACACATTGGAGCAAAGATTGGAACTTGCCTGCTGTCATCTGTTGCAGATTCCACTGAAATGTTAACCATTGTAGGCTCAGTCTGGTGTGATTTGTCTTATTCAAGAACCACATACTGGTTACAACGAAATGGCATGGGCTACAGAGTACTTCAGAGCTGCGGTTCATTGGATGAAAGCAGAAATTGCCCCAGGCAAGCTGAGGTCAGAGTGTGTCCTGTTATTCAAGAACGCACTAGTTCTTATTTTAAAAACATGCCAGAAAAGTGGAGTTCATGTTTAGATCTTTAACTCCAAGATTAGTTCTCTTTCCCCTGTGCCTACCTGCTTTGTCTTATAAGCTCCTTCAAGAGAGAGATGTGTGTACTCTTCATTTTAAAATACTTACCAGAAAAGGGTACACACCCTGAAGAGGTTTTATCTGATTGATTTAAGTTTTGTGGATATTGAGTTATACTAAGGGGGCAACCATACGCAGGAGGAATGGACTTTTTTTTTTTCTTTCTAGCACTAATTTACTAAATATTTATGAAGTACACACCAGGTTCCAGGTTCAGTGCCAGGAATTTCTATATACTCTCTCTACATCCCCACGAGATAGGGCTCCTTGTGGGACCTGGGAGAAGCAAGCTATTCACACAGTTGTCTGGCAGGAACTGTAGATGCCAGGCAATGGACTACGTCCACCCACATGCTCAGGGCTTATGGAGAAGTGTGAGTCAGTTCATTCAGAAAGGGTGACACCTAAACGAAGGTGGCAGTGGTCATGATGGGTCTGAGATGGACTAAGCAAGGAGAATCCAGGGAGCTTGGCAGCTGCCTGGTTGTGGTGGGAATGATGTGGTGATGTGGCCTCTCCTCCCTCTGTGGGGAGTACTAGAAAGAACAGTTGGTTGGAAGAGGAGATGATGAGACAAGCTGAATATTAGGGGCCCATGAGACATCTGGGTAGATGCTCCAGGAGAACAGTTAGGCACGTAGTCAAGTTCAGGACAGCACCCGGAAATTGGGCTGAAGATCCCAATATGGAAGTCATTAGCCACAGAACTGGTGAGGTCACAGCGGGAGAAGGTGTGAGTAAAGAATCATGCAAGGCAGAACTGTTCAGAACATCAGCTTTTAAGGGCACAGCTGAAGAAGAGCCCAAAAATGGTGACTGGGAAGAAATGGCCAGAGATGGACAGAGAGAGAATTGAGTGATGACCAAGGCAGATGGGTGTCCTGAAAATCAAGCTAAGAGAGGTCTTTGGGTCTCAGATCTAGGCTTGTTTTTGTTTCTCTTAGCTACATACAACTACTTCTTCCTCCAAGCTTTGGTTAGACATACAATAGGGCAGCTAAATATATATGCAAGTGAAGAAAAGATTTGCATGGGATGGTATTTTGGTAGTTTTCAGTGTCTGAGTTTTGCCCCCAGTGGAGGAAGGATCAGGCCCATTCTTTGGGATTCAGAAAGCAGAGTTGGGTACAAAGAGTGGAATTCATAGGGGTTGGTGGGAGCAATGTGGTAATAGAGAGAGCAGATGAACAATTGAAAGGTCTTCCAGCATCGTGATGAGCTCCCGACCACTAGAGGTGGCAAGCATATCAAAAATATTCTGGAATGGAATCCTGCCCTATGGGAGAATTTGGTTAGGTGACCACTAGGTCAGTTCCTTAAATATTAAGGCAGAAGTGTTAGAGAACTGAAAGAAGATGGGCTTTGAAGTCTGACAGTCTGGGTTCCAATGGTAACTCTGCTACTTAGAAGTGATGTGACCTTGGGGAGACTAATTCACCTCTCTGAGTCTCAGGTGCTCATGTGTGACTTAGGGGTAGTAATTGGTTGGTTGCCCACTGTATTACTTAGCTAGGGAATACGAAAAGGTGTCTGGCACATAGTAGGTATCACTAGATAAAGACAGCTATTCAGGACTGTGGTGGCTAGGAGTTTCTGGGAAGAGAAGAGCTTGCTTAACTGTGCATACCACCATTCGTGGGAAGGAGTGATTCAGAGGAGCGAGCACATGTAAGAAGCAGACAAGTCTAAAATCTAATTTTTGTGTGTTTTAAATCCCCCTGGGGCTTGGCTTCAGCATGAAAGGCTAGTGATCCCCCAGTATGGAGGATCACTTTGTGACCCTATTCTGGGGCCATTTCTTACCCCAGCAAATGAACCAGCAGGATGAAGTTCCTGGTTTTGTTCGTGTCCCAGCCCTATGCCAAGGCCAGTGGGGCAGCAGGAGTGAGAGCGAGGAGACTACTGAAACTCCTGGTTAGCAGTGTCTTCACCTCTTTTTTTGAATGGCATCGGGACATTTCTTGTATGTACCCACCGGGAGGAATTAGGTCATCTACTCTTACCCTGCCCTGCATAGAAGAGAAAGAGACCTGGAATTCCAGGTGACTGACCCACAGTCACAGCTGGGAGGACTTGGTGAGGTCTTCTCATCCAGTCCCTGTGTTTTACAGAGAAGAAAACCCAGAGGAAGAGTAGCTGACAGCCAGAGAGTCCGTTACAGAGCCAGGCCTCGAACCAGTGTCGCCTGATTTCTTTCTGCTGTACCACAGCAGGCACTCTTCTTTGTGTTGTCTTGAGTGGATATAATCCTTGAAACTTGAGAATTTTGTCTGCCTGGGATTTTATAAAAACAAACACCATAGGCTAGAGAACACAATGTGCATGTCTTCTCTGTGGCATGTCTGTTTTTAATGCAAACATCAGAAGACTTTATAGGATTTTTGTACCCATGAAAAGCTTTAAACTTGCATGTAGATATTTTTAAAGCAAGACAAACCTTTGTACACATCTTGTGTTTAGTTTCTCAGCATTTCATCCTGGCTAACAAACCCACACCACATTAAAGTCTCTGCTGTTGGATCCTTTTCATGATCCCGCCGGATTTTATGCAAAATGGGAGTGAAGACAATCCCTTTCCCATTTTTCCTGCATACTACAGATTCTCTAGGGCTTTCTTCACTTTTGAAGACAGACTTGCATTGCATTTTCTGTCCACCTGTCTGTTTTCTAAAATGCTTACTCTGCCTCCATTAATGGGATGTTTCTGTTTCTCCCCCCCCAACCCTTTTTCTCTCAGGTTAATAACAGATACCAGGTTCTTCTCCATTTCTGAAGAGTAGCTTCTGCCATATTTTATGACTTTGAATAAGGACTCTGGGGATTATTTAGAGCTTGGTGGACTTGATAAGCTTATAATTTGGGAGTCTGCCATCCAACCATACTTGCATAGTGCTCAGCTCAATTTGGGAATTTATCACAGCATTCTTCTAGGCATAGGCAGGGTCTTAGGAGAAAGGCAGACACTTTGGAAGTTAAATTGACACACTTATCATTTTATATGTACCTTTTAGTTCAGTTGAGGAAGTTTTAGCAACTTGGTCACTTTTCTGTTGTTCCTCCTATAGGATGATTACATGATAGAAACAGGGCCTGAATGTCATGAGGACCTGATTTGAAATGCTGTCTCCACTGTATAATAGCTTGATGTCTCTGGCAAGCCATCTCACTTCTTTGAGCCTCAATTTCTGCTTCAGTGGAATCATTATGGGGATCAATATGTAGATATCCATAAAGAATTTGGCATGGACCCTGACACACAGTAGGTGCTTACTCAGTATTTGTTCCGTGGATGGATGCCATTAGCTGATACCACAGCAGCTGGAAAGGAGGAGAAAATAGTTGATATCCAAATCCTTGGTGGTTTTCTTTGCCCTGGAAACCAGAGAATTAGGATGTCAGAATCAGTAAAGGTTGTCTCTTCAGAGCCACCATATTTGTTTACTTACACGAGAACTGTTTATTTGGGCTTAAGCTTGGAACAATTACCAAGGCAGGTTGACTAGAGAGTTTCCTCGTCCATCTGAGTCCACTGCTAGTTTCTCACGTGGTTTCCTGGAATTCCAAGCCAGAGGCACACTCCAAAGCTATAGTCAAATGCTGCATGAAGATATTTGTTGTCCTAGAAGAACCACACCACTGTTCACCTTCATTAATGTGACCAGGCAAGAGTTATAGCTTCTTGTCACCCTGTGTTCAGTATTCTCCTCACACCTCATCCATCTTGCTTGCCACTGCCACATTAATCTTCCTGAAACATCTTTTTTATCACGTCTCCGCCTGTGTCAGATACCTGCCGTGGTTCTCTTTGCCATGGGCTAAAAACCAAGCACGGGACCCGCAGGGACAGCCTCAGAGAGGCTATTCATTGAACACTTCTGACAAGCAAGGCTTTGTGCTTGGTGTTTTACACGCAGCATCTTTTGGAAAGCAGTTTATCATTTTCACATTGCAGATAATGAAACTGAGACCCAGACAGGTTAAGTAGCGTGCCCAAGTTCCCAAAGTTAGTATGTAGAAGAGCCAGAATTCCGAACAAGGACCACCTCATTCAAAGGACTATACTGCCTTTATTAGATCCTGGACTTCACTGTCCCAACCATCTCTTTCCCTTTGGATGATAACAGTGATTGTTCATAAATCTTCTGTGGACTAGATGTAGATGTGAGGTATCCCCTTCAATCAGGATTAGGTTCAGGAAGGCCTGGAGACTGGAGGTTTGCCTCACTTGAGCCAGCATCTCTCACAAAGTCAAACCTTGCATTCTGGTTGGGGTTCTTGGTGCATAATGGGTTGTAAGGGTCCAAAAGACAAGGAACATTTAGCATTGTGTTCAACTCAAAACGGAGCCCAATAAATGTGCACTGACTTCAGAAAAGGATGAACGGAAGCCCCGGGTCTTCTTGAGTCCTTATCCCTGGAGCACCAGTCAAGATGGAGACTGACGTGCATTACCATAGAACCAAGAACTAGTTAGCTCTCAGAGGAGCCTCAAGATCCTCCCTGCCCGGGTGTCCAGATCAGGAGGCATGGGACTGGAGGGATGATTTGCTTCTGCTCCTTTCTGGAATTCACTCTTGTCATTTCAGACCTTCCTGTACTGCTGAGCCTACCTTTTCAAAGAATTCATCCAAGCCCTGAGGCCTGGCTACAACCTGTTTCTGTTATGTCTGGCAATGGTCACTGCTTTCTGGGGACTTCCTGAGGACAGAGGCATCTGGCAGGAGAGTGGGAATAAAGTGGTCTTCTGTTTTGATCTTTGGACTGGGGAATTTGGATGTTTTCATCTATAGCCACCATTCATTCATTCAGCATTTATTCTGAGTCTGCTGTGTTGCAGGCCTGTGTTTAGAGAGGGTCAACATGGGTTTAAGAGGTAGAGAGACCTAGATCAAATTCTGACTCTGCACCTTCCCATCTGCGTGGTTTGGGGCCTCCTGTGAGTCTCATTTCTTTTTTAGTGGGAAAAAAATATATAACAAATAATACATAATTGCAGGGTTGTTGTGAAGTGTAGTAGTAACATAAGCGAAAAGCCTTCTGGTAGAACCCAATAGGTAGCCGACATTCTTCAAGTGGTGGTCTGTTTTCTAGTTGAAGTAGAATAACATAAAATTCACTATTTTAACTATTTTAAAGTATCTATAAATCAGTGATTCTTAGTATATTCACTGTGTTCTACAACCATCTTCACCATCCAATTCCAGAACATTTTCATCAGATGCACACACACCCACAGACACACACACAGAAAATCCCTGTGACCCTCTAAGTGGTCACTTCTCATCACTTCTTCCCCTGATGCTCCTGGCACACATTTTTCTACTTCCTGTCTCTATGGATTTGCCTATTCTGGCATTTCACACACATGCAATCAGATAACATGTGGACTTCATGTCTGGCTTTTTTCACTTAGCATAATGTTTTCAGGATTCATCATGTTGTAACATCTGTCATACTTCATTTTATTTTTATGGGTGCATAATATTCCATTGTGTGACGATACCACATTTTTTTAATTCATTCATCAACTGATAAGCAGTGGCGTTGTTTCCACCTTTTACCTCTTCTGAAGAGTGTTGCTATGAACATCCATATACAAGTGTTTCATAGATATGTTTTCATTTCTCTTATGTGTATACCTGGAAATGGAATGCTGGGTCATATGATAATTTTATATTTAACATTTTGAGGAACTGTCAACCTGTTTTCGGTAGTGGCTGCCCCGTTTTACATGCCCACCAGGAATGCATGAGGGTTCCAGTTTCTTTGCAGATGCAACATTTGTTGCATTTCTTCTCTGTTCCTTTCTTTTTTTTGACTGTGGCCATCTTCCTGCAAAGTGGTATCTCACTATGCCTTTGATTTACCTTTCCCTAATGACTGATGATTGTGAACGTCTTTTCATATGCTTATTGGTGTAGCCTCTTTTTTATTATTCTTGCATTAAACATTTTTTGTTTGGTGTGTCCCTATTGTATGGCCAGGCCTAGGATATGGTCCCTGCCCAAGGATATGGGCCCTGACCTGAGGTTACTCACACTCCAGTGGGGAAGGTAGACCTCAAACCTGATGATTGCAACATAGTGGAGAGTCTATGGAGAGATATGTACAGTGTGTATTGTGGCCTTGGAGGAAGAAGGAGGAGGTGAGTGGAGGCTGAGTGGAGTTTGTCAAGCAGCCAGGAGAGGAAGGGGACATTCCAGTTAACATGGAAGAGCATGGAGCCTTGGCTTAGCTGGTGGGGATGGGGGCCTCCTGCTATCAGGTAAGGAGTGGAGCACTGCAGGCAGCCAGCTGGGCAGGTGACAAGCCGATAGGCTCTACTGAGTTTTGCCATCCACCATATTCATAGGGCTCTGGTTCTTTCAAGGCCCATCTACTCAACTGATTTGATCCCTACTTTAGGTACACATTCTATCTCCGATTCTACGGAAAAGAAAAATGACACTTACTGACGTTACAAGCTTGCCTGACTTCTTACCCCACCAAGTGGCAGGACTGGAGTTGGAATCCCAGTTGTCTGATTCATAGTTTTTTCCACACCTGTTGGCTGAACCTCAATTCCTCTTTCTTACCTTGGCATTCAAGGCCGTTTATTCTCCAAGCTGCAATCGCTTTTACTTCCTTCCCAGCTTCTTTTTCCTGCATGTAACTGAACCATGTTTTGTAACCATTCTCGTCTAAATAGTTTCCCAACCTTCCTTGTTAAGTTTCTAGTCCTTTTTGTGTGGTCCAGATTCTTACCATCCTTAAATGGTTATCCTTTTATGAGCACTGACTGCCTGCATACCATTCACTCTCCTCAAGTACTTAATAGAACTTGATACAGAGATGGTCATCTTCAGAGCATCCTGGCAGAGTGACTGAGGCACAGATGAGGAAGCAGAATCAGAGAAGTAAAGTGACTTACCCAAGGTCACTCAGTAAGTAAGGACTCTAGCTCAAATGCTGTCTCTTCTCAAAAGCCTGCTGTGGTTGCACTGACCAAAGTGATCTCCCTTGCCCCTGAGGTCATACAGCACTTACTTCCCCTTCTCCAGACTCACATGTGAGACCTTGGCTTATCTTTTTCATTGGTTTTTACCTTGTGCCCCCACAGCTGGGTGCTCGTGCTCCATGTTCTGGGGCCCAGGCTAGAATCTGTAAGTATAAATTCTCAGTAAATGTTATGCTGAGGCAT
>PITA01033293.1:0-12931 GCA_004023965.1 Spilogale gracilis | reverse complement strand
TTCTCTTCCAGGATTTTGATGGATTCCTGCCTCATGTTGAGGTCTTTCATCCATTTCGAGTTTGCCTTTGTGTGTGGTGTAAGAGAATGGTCTAGTTTCATTCTTCTATATGTAGCTGTCCAATTTTCCCAGCACCATTTATTGAAGAGACTGTCTTTTTTCCACTGGATATTTTTTCCTGCTTTGTCAAAGATGATTTGACCATTTCTGATCTTTTTTGGAATGCTGAAGATGTCCGTTTGGAGAGAAGATTCATGCCAAGATGTTATCCTCTGTTTTATTTAGCCAACTGGAAGGGAAGCTCTCTTCTTAGTGCTTAAACTTTCAGGCTGAATGTTACCTTGAAAAGAGCCCAGATACACTTAATAGCAGAGTAAGACCAGGTCCCGTTCAGTTAATGCAAAGGAAACAAAAAACAATGTGGAATTAGTGTCTATTTTATAATAGCATTTTGCATTCCAAGAATAGTTCTGCAAAACAAGGTTATATTTGTATGGCCTCTTGTGTAGGATGCTAATTATGATCCTGGTGTCCTTGAGTTGGTATTGCTCTATTCCTTGATGACTGACTTCAGGTGAATTGTAACCAACCATTTCATAATACAGTGTTGTCAATCACAAGATGGAATGATGAAAGGGAATGGATTCAATAATACAAACTAATAACTAAAATGCTTTAGTGCACACTGAATTTTACTATTAGATATAGTACTAATTGGATTAGTACTATTCCTTTACAAAGTCTTTTAATCTTTCTAGGTCCCAGTTTCCTCTCAAGTAAAAGAACAGCATTGCCCTCAATGATCTCTGTAATTAAGATGATATGTATCATCCAAAGGAGAACTCTAAAGGGAACAGACAGTGTTAGTGATTATACCTAAAACATAGGCATAAATTAGAATGCCTCGGGAAAACAAAAATGCATGACCACCCTACCTAAAATGGGCACATAACTCTTAGAAGTTATGGGCAGTCCCACATATTAGGAACTTCCTCCTTCCTCCTCATAACAATGATGAGCCTTCAGCAACCATTTTTGTAAAATATTACTCTTGTGTCCCAACCTTAACTGGGTGCTTGAGGGGTAAACATTTGAAAAAGCTGGGTCTGTCAGAGTTCTTCATCCAGGAATTTAGAATTGAAACTAAACTTTTGTAGTTTAGTCTGATATTAACTTTGAAGGGGAAGATTTAACCTATGCATTGTAAGTAAATATTGAGAAACCAAAAAATAATTCTACAGAGTAAGAGTAGAATAAGGCAGATAGACCCTTAATTTCTGTCACATTTACTCAGCACAGTGACCATCATAAAATAGGCACTCAGTGAAAATCATTTCATCATTCTGTTTATTAGCTGGTATTTAAATAGTGTTTGTCAGATTTAAAATGGTATTTTCTCTCTTTGATGATTACATGTTATCCAAAATGTATATCATACTTCTAATAAGGATTAAGTGTGGCTGATATTATTAACTTGCATATTAATTAAAAGCATGATAAAATAAAGAGTGTTGATGAGTCTCTTGGTGATAGGAAAGAAATAAATGGATCAGGAATTTTGTGGAATTTTGAACATTAAATATTTTTTCATGCTGAGGAAAGGGATGAGAGGGGAATTTTATGTAATAGAAAATAATTCTGGCAGAGGGATTTATTGGAGTGTTTTGAGATAACATCATAATATTGAAGAAACAGTACCAACCTTTGAAAAAGTAGGGAAGAGAGAGAGCTTTGCGACCTCAACAAAGAAGTTGGTGGTTCTTTTTTATACTACATGTCCTGTATAATATGCCTGAGCCATTCTAGTCTCTCTGGCCCTTATTCAGGTTTTAATTCCCTGGTAGAGATAGTACTGCCCCACCTTGGGTCAGATGCTTCTGTTACTGGGACAGTCAGTTAATGGCAGGGAGAGAAGAATCATGGAGCACAGATATAGCCATTGAAGGATCTGCTGTGATCCTTCTATACCAAGAAGCCATTTACATATAGCTGTTAAATAAACGTTATATCCCGAGTTCAAAGTTATTAAAATACGGGGAATTTTAACATTTTAAAGACAAGTATCTTAGTTTGGGTTTCCCCAGGCACAGACCCTGAGAAAAGTGTTTCAGTAGGAGAAGTTTATCTGGAAGATAATCTCTGGAAATGCCAGTAGAGAAATGAAGTATTTCATCAAGCAAGTTACTTCTGTAAGCAAATAGAGCTTAATATCACTGAAAGGCTCTGGGAAATGATGTAGAACATTTACCAAGTCATGTGAGTTATCAGTTGAGCTACACTTCTGGGAACCTTCCTTCTCTAGCACTCCTGTCCTGATTGTGCAAAGAGAGAGCAGGTCTAGACAGTCAGTGAAACAACAACAACAACAACCACAACAACAAATAAATGGCTTAGGCATAGACATATGCTGTCATTTGGAACTCGTCCTGTGAGCAAGGAAATGATAAATGGCTAAGAGAGGTGATATCGATACAATAAAACCAACATCTGCCATATCAAGGAAATGTAGCAGTTTCACATATATTATTTCCTGATAAACCAATAGTGTTATAGGATTTTAATCTCAAAAAGAATGAAAAGTAAATATCTTTATGTAGGCTCCAAACCCAACATGGGGCTTGAACTCATGACCCTGAGATTAAGATCAAATAGTTTACCAACAGAACCAGCCAGGGAGCCTAAGACTAAATGTGTTTAACAAACTCTTTGAAATAGTAAAATTTTAAAAACAAAATTTACATACCTTTCAGCTTTTAATCATTGGACTAATTAATGATTTTGATACTTTGATAAATGATATCTCCTTTGAGGCCTTAAAGAACAATGTAGTGACAAAGTACATGAATAGGAGAAAATGTTGAAAGGTGAGTTTCCTGATCTAAAACTTGTTTTCCAGTAAACAAATTATGTCTATTCTAAGAAGGCTATTTAGAAGTTGGGGTTTTTGTGTTTCATTTATTTTATTTTTTAAAAGATTTTATTTATTTATTTGTTAGAGAGAGAGAGAGCACAAGCAGGGGAAACAGCAGGCAGAGGGAGAAGGAAGCTCCCTGCTGAGTAAAGAACCCCATAAGAGACTCATTTCCATGACCCTGGGACCATGACCTGTGAGAGGAAGGCAGCCATTTGACCAACCATGCCACCCAAGCATTCCAGTTATGTTTCATTTTTATATCCTTTTTGTTTGTCATGCTCTAGGAGTGCCTTATTTTTTTTCATTCCATTTTATATATTTTTTCACTTAACAAACTGAGCCACCCAAGCATCCCAATTAATGTTCCATTTTATATACTTTTTATTTGTCTTATGCTCTATGAGTGCTTTATTTTTTCATTCCTGAGAGGCAATTTCCAAAATACTATCAGATGATTAATACATGCAGCAGTTTGGATCTATGCTCATAGTTACTAACTCTATACTTGCTGCTAGAGTCTCTTACAGGGTAATAATTACTGACTCTTCAATCCAGTTCATCTCAGGAGCAAAAAGGGGAGCTCTATAAGAAGTCTTACTTACAAATACATAAAATATTATCCTTTGACTCATTTTAGAATTACATTGAATATAATTACATTGATAAATTCAAGGATAAAAAAATATTTGGAAGAAAGCGTCCTGAGGAAACAGATGATCAATGAGCTTGTGGTCATTCTGAGCTCTAGAAAGGAGTAAAAATTCAGTCAAGTGAGAATTGAGGAGAATACAATTTTGTTATTATATTTAGTTGAAACATGTACCAGGTTAGGAGAGCATAAAGCTAATGTACATTTTCCTTTGAAGAGTCTACAATAGATTATTTAAAATCTCTTGTTCATTGTTTTGTGAATAAGCAACACAGTTAAAAAAAACTTTTTCAGGGGCTCCTGGATGGCTCAGTTGGTTAAGCTGCTGCTTTCGGCTCAGGTCATGATCCTGGAGACCCGGGATCAAGTCCCACATCGGAATTCCTGCTTGGCGGGAAGCCTGCTTCTCCCTCTCTCAGTCCCTCTGCTTGTGTTCCCTCTCTAGCTGTGTTTCTCTCTGTCAAATATATAAATAAAATCTTAAAAAAACAAACAAACTTTTTCAGAGTAACTATTGGTATTTAAGAAAAAAAAGAAAATCTCTTTATACCTTTTACAAATTAGTTTATTCAACTAGAGGAAACACACTAAATCATTAAATAGAAAGCCAGTATTTTTATATTAATTAAGTAATTAATTAATTAAAAACGGGGTGGGAGGCAGAGCAAGAGAGGAAATCTTACAACATTGAGGTCATGACCTGATCCAAAATCAAGTGTTGGACGCTTAACTGACTGAGCCACCCAGGTACCCCATGTTATTCTGTTTTTAAGTAGGCTCCAAGTGCAGTGTGAGACTCCAGCTCAACACTGAAATCAAGAGTTGCATTTCCTACCAAATGAGCCAGCCAGACACTCCTAGAAAGACAGCATTTAAAAAAATATAGGGCACCTGGGCAACTCATTCGGATAGTCAGTTCAGTGTTTGTTTTTAGCTCAGGTCATGATCACCGAGTCCTGGGCTTAGAGATCCAGCCTGCACAGGGCTCCCTACTCAGTCAGGAGTTGGCTTTTCTCTCTGCCCACACCCAACCCATTCTCTCTGTCTCTCTCTCTCTCTCTCTCTCTCTCTCTCTCTCTTTCACTTTCTCTTAAATAAATAAAAATGGCAAACAAACAAACAAATAAATAGTTTTCCCAAATTATTTTGCATGGAATAAACACCTTCCTTAAATATTTAGCTTTAGTTCAGTGAGAAAGTAGAGCAAAGCTTTGGATGAGCCAGAGAAAAACCTGCTTCTGTTTTTTGCTTTTGTTTTTGTTCTTGTTTTTGTATTCTCTTTATACACAGAATTTCTGTAGAACATAGGTCTAAATCATAAGGATATGATGGCTTCTACATTCCTTCTATGTTTCAAAATTCCAATTTTAATTTCTTTGACATAATTTTTATCCAAATCTTGCTTCAAAGCTGAAAATACTAAAATACTACAAGTAGAGAAATTTTACTGATGGTATAATTTTGGACATTTTATTTATTATTAAATGTGCAATGTGTAATTTGTGATTTTTAAAACAGTTTTTTAAGGTATTAAGGGTCTAATTCTGCTGAAGTTTATTGTGAAATTATGGTTGTAATGCAGTATAAGAATGCATATAAATATACTTGTGCATGCCTTTAAAAATCACTGTTAATAATGAAAGGGAAAGCTTATGAGAACATAAGGCATTGAAAAATGCATTTTAACATTAACTGTACAGTCACTAACACTTTTTGTATATCCCAGAAAAAATTTCTTAATTAAGAAGTGCCAGAACTTGAGTTTATTTCTTGGTGTATCAGATCATCTATATTTTTTAAGTAGGACTCTAATTTTAGTTGTAGTTACTGGCATTCCTTACCTAAGAGGCATACATGGGAATATCAGCAATCCAAGAAGGTAGAAACAAGAAGAAAGAAGGAGCTCCAAAGATAGGACACCAAAAATGAGAACAATCTATGTGCCTAGTGTACATATTTTGTTTTTAAAAAAATACTAAGAAATTAAATAGGTCAGTAATTCATTGACATATATTTGATTATGAAGAGTATACTTTGTTTCATTCATCTCACATATGACACAATCTGTATAATCAAGTTATTGGTATATCAACTTAAAATTTTCTTCAAACCAAAGACTAGTTTCCAAAGTAGGAAGGAGATTTTGTCAAATGTTGTTTTTCTGATTAACTCAGGTGCATATTTTACAAACACTTTCCTTATAAACACTTTTTTCTCTATATTAAAAGTGGTGACTTTTTTATTTTTTAAGCCAGTCCACTCACTCTATATGAGGACAGCAAGTGTGAAGCTGATTGGGAATTTATTTAGGAAGAATGGAGCTACTTGTTTTTGGTGGTGTGTGACACAGGTGCATATTCTGTCTTAAGGAGTAAAATTAGAACCATTAACCTATCTGGGATGGTTATTTTTAAGAAACTAACAGAGCATTTTGTGTGTATTTTTGTTTTTTTTTTTTTAAAGGGCTTCCCCGTATTGTAGACCAATCCTATTTCTGGTCTTTTCTGTTTGTTTGGAGCCATGGTCATTGGAAACCATAGGAAATGGTCATTTGTTCCTCGGCATTAATGTCCATTTGTCAAAGCCAGTTGAGTGCCAACTTTACATTGTATATCTACCAAATCTCTGTGTAGGCTTTGATGAAATCCTGAAACTGTTGTCAAGTTCTCTGGATATCAGGACAATCCTTTGCTGGAGCAATTATTTGAAGAAAACTTCCAGTGAGGAATCTGAATGAAGTCATGCTCACTTCAAACGTGGTAAAATTAGATAGACATAAATAGATAGTTTAGATAGATAGGAGATAACCAAGTAGATGGAAGATAGATGAATTGATTGGGAAATTTGAAGTTCTACCGTCAGTGAATACATATGGAATATTCTCATATGTTCATCTTCCTATTTTAGGAAGATTCTGATTTTCTACTTAGAAGTGAAGGTGATAAGATATGGGAACAGCATATGATAAATTAATAGCTCATGAGAGAAAGAAATTACTGTTCAGCAATCTTTATAAATAAAACTCCATTGAATTAGGTAATTCTTCTGATTTTATCACTACTTACTTTCTGTTTTCTTTGTTCACTGCAGATTTGAAATTCCTGCATGCCTCTGATTTGACCATTAACATCCTATGAACACATTAATGAGACAACACATAATAACTTCTGTACTATCATTATATTTTAATATCATTTCTCAGAGACAACTTTTTATATAAACCATTATATACAAGTTCTTTCAATATTCATAAAATTATGGAAGGAAATTTGCAGATTAGCTTCTTCTATTTCCATATTATCTGGGTAAAGAAATAAATAGGTCTGTGGTAGTTGAGGTATTTTGTGGAAGGGACCAACTTTGAGTGAAAAGGAAAGATGCATTAGGTCTCAGACACTGCCATCTTTCGGGTTAAGGAATTTCCTTTGTGGATTACTGAAATCCATTTGTAGGAGATTGGCTTCAGAGAATGGAAGTTTTTTTGTTTGTTTCCTTTTTATTTTACCTTTCTCTTTATTTTGTTAGAAAGGAGATTTGAAAATTTTGGAATGAGGTGCACTTTGCAAGAACCTGTTGACCTGAGATAATAGAAAGCCTTTGAGAATAAGGAAAGGAAAGGAATCAGAGGATTCTGAAGAAAGACTTAACCTAACTTGGGTTAGGACCCTCAGTGGGCATCTCATGTGATCAGTGGGCAGTGGGAAAGTAGTTCTTCATGGATGCTTTTCTAAGTGTCATAGAATTAAGACACATAGAAATATGTGTCATAATCATTAATTATTGGAGTTAGAGTGTCAGCACTTTTTTCTGTGATGGCAACATTCTGTCAACTTTAGCACATTTCTTTTCTTTCCAGGTTTGTTTAGTATCTACCATTCTTTGTAATGTTTCCTTTTCCTCTATGTCTCCTCTTCTCCCTTCTATCACCACTTCTCCGGCATCTCTCTTGCTTTCCTCTCCCTCCTGCCCACGCATGAAAAGATGAAAGGGAAGTAGAGTGAATAGCTTTTTTTTCTTTTTAACACATAGGTACTTCCTAATAAGAGCTGAGTAAGGCAAGTTTTTATGTATTTAAATTATCTCATGACTTGTTTATTTAATTCCCACCATCTGTTCCTTCACTTTCATGGATACTTGATTTCCTTTGCTAACAGGCATATCTGTCTTTAATTTTTCCTCTGTAGATGCTGATGGCCTCCTATATACATATAATAGCAGTATGTATGATATTTGTGCTTTTGTAGCTTAATTTTCTTTCTCTTTCTTTCCTCTTGCCATTAATATACCGTCCAATATTCAAAACAGTAACTCAAGTATAGATAACTTAACAGTATGCATTTTTTAATTTAATTTTTTTTTGCATTTTCTTACCTACCTATATATTTATTACCTAAATCACTTCAATTCAGGGATTGTCTTTTAATCTATGTGCAATATGTTCAAATAATCATATTTCTTCTAGAATAGGGGCCATTTGAGAACTTGGGACTGCAGGTAGCAGAATCATTCAGGAAGCTAATGGATAATATTGACTTGGAAGGAGCATGAGCAAACTGGTGTACACTAGTTGGACAAACTGGATCAGTGTTCTAGTTTTATTTGTATGTTTGTAAAAATGATATGCATATAACAGCTAATATCTTATAAGTGTAAGTTTGAATTTAGTCCTAGTCCTTCAGGTTTCTAGGGAATATGGAAACATTTTGGTTGCTTTTACCTGTGATTGTTTTTTGCCTCATGTAAAGGAACTTTACAGTTATAAATAATAATGAGCTTAGAGCTGTATAAATTGTAGAATTTCACAGATAACAAATTTGCTGAGGGGCTTTATATCCTTATAAAATTTATGAGTATGTTAATATTCTAATGAAAAATTGCTAAGGAGTCAAATTCATAATTATAAATGACTTAATTTAATAAAAATGTTGATTCAAGTAATTATTTACTTAAAGCTTACGTTTACTGGAAAGCCTCTAGCAATTTTTTTTTATTAGCATCATATAATAAAGTAATTGTGATACTTTTAATTAAATTCACAGAGCAGTGACAGTATACTAATGTGATTTTTCTTTCTTCTATATCTTTGAAAATTGTGGCTTATCTAATCCCCTCATCTAAGATGTCAGAGAATCAAGCATTTAGAAATATGAGATAATCATCCATCAATGTTGGAGTTGAGAAACTTAGTTCATGCTTTCAAGGTACTGGAGCAATTTGGGAAAGGGAAATTAAGAGATACATTTCCAATATTGAATTGTTTCTAGAGGCTGCAGTTATCAAAGCATAGTTTACCTCTGGCTTGGGAACTCTCTAGTGAGAAAAAGAATAGTCAGTGACTTGGAAATATTAGATTGAAAACAGGAAATCGATAGAAAATGTCTTAAGGGGTGCCTGGGTGGCTTAGTTGGTTAAGTGTCTGCTGTTGGCTCTGGTATGATCTCAGAGTCCTGGGATCAAGTACCTCCTCCACCCCCCCCCACCCCGCCAAAGTCCCACCCTCAGACTTCCTGCTTAGTAGGGAGTCTCCTTCTCCTTCTCAGTCTGCCTTCTCTTAGAAAAGCATCCATGAAGAACTACCCTCCCACTGCCCACCCTCATTTCTCTCACTGCTTACCTGTTTTATTTATGATAGCATGATGTTGAGTAATAAAACAGATGACACCCTAGGTAATTTGTTTTTTTCAATTTGTAGTTTAAAAATATATCTAAAATTCTCTTTGAGCATAACATAATTTATACCTCGTAAGAATATTACAAAGATTATATAGAATCATTATGGAGCGAATGCTTTGTAATATTCTTTTTTTTTTTTTTTAAGATTTTATTTATTTGACAGAGAGAGAGGGAGAGGTCACAAGTAGGCAGAGAGGCAGGCAGAGAGAGAGGAGGAAGCAGGCTCCCTGCGGAGCAGAGAGCTGGATGGGAGGCTTGATCCCAGGACCCTGAGATCATGACCTGAGCCAGAGGCAGAGGCTTTAACCGAATGAGCCACCCAGGTGCCCTGTTCAGCTTTGTAATATTCTTTAGAACAGAGTATTTTTGTGATGTTAATTCCATCGTTGAGCTTAGAAGCTAAGCCCTTTTCTCTAGAGCATGCTGTTGAGAATTGCGCCACTTTATTTAACAGTGGGCCATGGGATATGTGCAAGATCAAGTTGAGCTCAGCTCTGAGAGTAAATGCAGCAGTCTCTGGAAGTCCTTAGGTAGTCAGCATCGTTTTTTGTTGTTGTTGTTTTGTTTTGTTTTTTAAGTAGGCTCCATGCCCAATGTGGACCCCATTGTGGGGCTTGAACTTACTACCCTGAGATCAAGACCTGAACTGAGATCGAGAGTCAGATGCTCAGGCAACAGAGCCACTCAGGCACTCCAAGTTATTGCTGTCTGGAGTATTGGAAACAAATTGTAGTTTTGTCTATTTACTTATGTTCTTATATATTTTACATTTGACCGGAAGGTTTATAACACAGAAATTCAGATATTTTTGTTTTATTTTTGTTAATTATATTGTAATGACATGCCTGGGTTTTAAATTTAACTTCTGAAGCCAAGGACCAATTTTGAAAACTTACTTTAAAAAAAGTATTTGGGCTTCTCCAATTCTGCATAGGCAGCTTATCAGTAGTTACTATTTTACTCACCTTTCCTTGTTCACTGTGTTCTCAGAGAGCTGGGTCACTGAGCTAGGTTGGTTGATGCTTCTTAATCATTTCAGGAACCATCAGTTAGATACATCACAAAAGTTGCAAACCACAGTGAACTTAACTGTAGTTCTTAAACGTAGCTCTTAATAGCTGAAGAATTAAATTACATCCATGTGATAGAATAGTATTCACAAGTGAAACGTGATTTTAGAAATTAAACTTAGGAAGTCAAAAAGGAAAAAGATAATCTTGTTGAGTTGCCAATTGAAAAACATTATTTTCTTTAAAATTCTTTTCTATGTATCTGTTTCATCTTTCTCGGTTTCAAATTAAAAAAAAAAATAACCTGCTAGTAGGACAGTTCTTTTCTTTCTTGTTACTTTGTTTCTTTGTGTTAAACTTGTTCCCAGAACATCATCAGTGAAATTTGAATTAGGTCCAGGCTAGGGTGCCCTTGCACTTTTTGTGAGTATTTGCTGCTCTCGTTGGCCCCTACATTTCTTCTTCACTTATGAAAGAAATGGTGCTTCAGAGATAATCAGTATTAACAGCTGTATGACAGGTTATTTACTTGCCTGACACTTTTACTAATTCTTAAGCCTGATAATAGCTTTTCTCCCTCATGACACAGAACAATTTTTAAATGATTGACACTAAATGTTATTATAGTGTTATTGGACTCAGAATTAATTTTAGTCAAATGTTGAAGCAAGGGCTTTAATTATGAATCAAGAACATTGTTTAAATATTGAACCATATTTTTGATAATACAACAAACTAATAATATAAGTTTTAGTGTATAACCTATTATGTTCAGTTATATATACTGTCACAGCAAGAGATAAATTGTTTCTTGCATTTCAAAAAGCAGTTCATAGGAATGTTAGCATAAATATTTAAGAACATCAAATAACTCCAGATATAATACAAATAGAAAGTATAAGAACTTTTTAAATCCTACTATTCTCATTCTCCTTCTTTTTTGTTTTATAATGATCACCAGAACAGATATTCTCCATACTTAAGAAATATATTCTACAATTTTGAATTTATTCTCATTTTTGACATGTATTAAAACCCATGTACATACATACTCTCATGTTTCCTGCTTTCAAATATGGTGCGATAGTTCTTTATCATTTTATCTTCTTTAGATTCCATAAAAAAGTATTTATGCTTTTCTTTTATTATTTTATGTAGTCAGTTTCCTTTGTCTTCTGTATAAAATAATCACACTAGAATTAATAAATATTAGAATAACATAATTTTACTTTGCATGAGTAGTTATAAGTAATGCCACTTGTAAAAAATATACTATAGGAAAGCCTGGAGTCTCTTAGAGTCCTAAAAATATTAAGTGGAAGTAATACAGGTTTTTATTTATTTAAATTTAATACATTTCTTCAAATCTAAAGCTCTTTTTTTATGTTTAGCACTTGATGCCCCATCATAAGATAAATTTAAACAGATTTTTTTTTCAAAGGTTTTTTTGTTTTGTTTTGTTGGTTTTTTTGTTTTGTTTTGTTTTGTTTTGTTTTGTTTTGTTTTGTTTTGTTTTTTTGGACAGAGAGAAACACAGCCAGAGAGGGAACAGAAGCAGGGGGAGTGAGAGAGGGAGAAGCAGGCTTCCCGCCGAGCAGGGAGCCTGATGTGGGACTCGATCCCGGGTCTCCAGGATCATGACCTGAGCCGAAGGCAGTTGCCCAACCAACTGAGCCACCCAGGCGCCCCTTAAACAGATTTTTAGTATTGAAAAGTGAGTATAAATGTCAAAATCAGTTTGTTGTATTTTTTGTTTTAAAGATTTTATTTATTTGACAGAGAGAAACACAGCCAGAGAGGGACCACAAGCAGGGGGAGTAAGAGAGGGAGAAGCAGGCTTCTGGAGCAGAGAGCCCGATGTGGGACTCAATCCTGGGTCTCTGGGATCATGACCTGAGCCGAAGGCAGTCGCCCAACCAACTGAGCCACCCAGGCGCCCCAGTTTGTTGTATTTTATTTTATTTTATTTTTATTTATTTATTTTTTTTAGTTTGTTGTATTTTAAAATGATTTCTATGTAGAAATCAAATGAATCATGGAATTCAATATTAAGATTATTAATACTGAATATTAATACTGAATATTATTCAGTTTTTAATCAGTAAGAATATAACAGGCAGCATGTAAAATATTTTCAAAGTTATCAAAAACAATTTTGATTAAGCCAGATCTAGAGACTATTTACTTTGGATAATCATATTTAACCAGAAGAACTCCAACCAAAACTCAATGTCTTTTGAAGTGCATACAAGAAAAGTGATTTCTATTTATAATGTTTTGCCTTAAAATAAGCTTATAATTAGCTTAATGTAAGTCTATCTTCTGCAGAGTTTTTCTGTAATAGTTCGATTTGGGAATATTTTTATGTTAGCTGAACTAGAAGACTAGATTAAACACTTGGATTATTTGCTTGGAATTTAGTTCTGTGCCAAGAAGACAAACTACTTTTGGGATGTTAAGAGAGTGCCAATTAAATAGGCAAAAGGAGGGAAAAATAGGCAGAGTTATTACTTGAGCCCTTCAGGTGAGTTATTTAGAAACAAAGTTGAAGTCAAGGTATATCATAGGCCTCACATGTCAAAGTTAAAGTACAGTAGACTCTTATTGCTGTGTATTCAGCTACTCTATTCAAAGTGGCATCACAAACAGAAGTAGTCCCTGCCTGCTGTTTGGGTACTAAAACAC
>PITA01033292.1:0-12914 GCA_004023965.1 Spilogale gracilis | reverse complement strand
GCGATACTTGACTTTCTCTTCTTGGCTTATTTCACTCAGCATAATCTCTTCCAGTCCAGTCCATGTTGCTACAAAAGTTGGGTATTCATCCTTTCTGACGGAGGCATAGTATTCCATTGTATATATGTACCACATCTTCTTTATCCATTCATCTGTTGATGGGCACCTTGGCTCTTTCCACAGTTTGGCGATTGTGGCCGTTGCTGCGATGAACATTGGGGTGCATATGGCCCTTCTTTTCACTTATTTTTGTGAGCATTGACTGGGTTAGGGAGGTGGCTAAATACTGGGGATTCAGCAGTGAGCAAAATCTTTGAGTTTGGATTCCCCAAAAAGCAGGCTCTGTGGCAAGGATTTGGGTACAAAACGTGCATGTGCGTGCAGGAATGATGAGGCTTGGGGACGAAAGTTGATTAAAGGAGTGCTCATGAGCTTACTGATACGACGAGGGCAATGGCGGCTCCAGTGCTCTGTGAGTCCCTGTGGGACAGTGCAGTCCCACCAGGCACTAAATAATGAGGATTATTTGTCCATCAACTCCCACACTTATTCCTTAATTGAGTACAGGTTGCTTCTGGGGGAGTAAATTTCCCAGCACTTCCACCAGAGTCAGAAGAACCCTAGAGCAACTTTGAGAACTATGTAGGTGATCTCCAGGAAGGGTGGGCCAGGGACTGTGTCCCCAACCTCTGCTACAATGTAATTCCTGTCCTCAAGGAGCTCATGTTGTGGGCCTGAGAATTAGCAGAATTCACAGTATAGGAAGACCATGAGAAGATGAGAATATATGAATGAAAAATAGCAAGGAAAAGACATGATGACTCCATCAGGGGAAACCAAGGAAGGCTTTCCAGAGGAGGTGACATCGAAGGGCTGAGAACATATTAAATATAATTCCCTATCACCAACATCCTCCTTATTCTCACTGCTAGGACATGGTACAGTAGCACCATTTTGAGTGTCGTCTGGCCTTTGTTTTCTGAGAGCTCTGAATTCGTTTCCTGTGCACCATCATGCCAGGGTACTCTTGTGGTCAGCATCAGGACCGTGAGCCTGGCACATTGCTCACAGCAGTGACCAAAACCTCTAAGCCAGTGTGTACCAAAGAGGCTGGTGCCAACCCCATTGCCCACCACAGCCACCAGAGCTGGCCTTTCCTCAGATCCTGGCCACAGTTCTTACTGGTGGGAATCCTGGACACGTGGGGAACCTCTCTGAACTTGGCTTTCCTGATGGCCATTCTGAGGGCAGGGACCCATGGTCTATGCTGATGCTTCTCAGTGCAAAATTCAAGAAGCAAAAAGCATGTATGCAGTTCCCATGGAGAGCTTGTCAAAACACAGATTCCTGGGCTCCATCCCCTGGAAGTTCTGATGCCATACAGGCAGGGGTCTGGTCAGAGATTTTGCATTTAACAGCCCCCTCATCTGCTGATGCTGCTGGTCTGAAGTCCATGCTTGGAGTAGCAAGGACCTCTCATCCAGCTCTCTCCTGGACATTTTCATCCAGATAGGGGTTTCTCATTGTCAGCTCTGTTGACATTTGGGGCCAGGTAATTCTTTGAGTGGGGGATGCCTTGTGCATTATAACATATCTAGCAGCATCCCTGGCCTCTACCCACTAGACGCCAGTAATACCTCCCAGGAGTGACAACCAAAAACGTCTTCAAATGTCTCCAAATGACCTCACGGGAGGCAAAATTACCCTAGTTTGAGAACCACCGACCTAGATGTTCCAGAACACTGCTTTTCAGACTTTAATGTCCAGACTACTTTGCTAAAATGCAAATTCTGATTCAGCAGGTCTGGGGAGGGGTCTGAGAGTTTCTATTGAGCTCCAGGGTAATGCTGATAATGCTAGTTGGAGGACCACAGTTCGAATAGCAGCAGTCCACACCAGCAGTTGGACCCGAAGGCTCAAAGGTGTCCCTGCAATTGCTGGCTTCTGTCTCAGCACTTCTGGTCTGTCCCTGTAGTTCCTTCTTATTCCCTCAGGTTGATTAAATATGGTGGGTCTTGCATCCCCTCCCTCACTAGTCCCTCCTCCAGCCCAGGGGCCTCCAGTCCTGCTGGTTCAAGGAGAGTTTGCCTTCCTCTATGAGTGACAGCCGATCTGAATTTGCCTTTGGTATGGACAAGGATCTCACTAGGGCCTCTCCCCATATTCAGAGAGCCCACTTTGCATTTCAAAGTCTTTATTTTTTAAATATGAGTTTAAAAGTGATGGGCAGGATGGGGGGGGGCAGTGGGAGTAGGGAGTGTTCCTTATGGAAGGCAAGAAGTCCAGGTGTGCCAACCTGAAATTCTAGGAGCTGCAGAGGAGATAGTCTCTGGGGTTAGGGTTTAGGGAATGGTTCTTGGAGCCCAAGAAGTATCTGCAGATATGGAACAGAGAAGTCCTAATGCAGATGAGGCTGGGAGGTGGGGAGACCTGCCCCTTTAGGTACTACTGAACCCAGGAATTATACTGCTAATGAACTCTTTGTTGACTTCTAGAAATGCTATCACCTTGCCTATTTTTATTTTTAGCCATAGTCCATTTCCTATTGTTGGTGACAGTAACAGTTCTTGGGAGACCTTTTCTCCATGGTTTAGTGAGAAAGTTTGAGATGGTGGAGGATGAAAAAGTGGCTGCTGCACCAGGAAAGTCACCCAAAACTGACACCCCAGGTTGGGAAAGGAGAAGGGCAGCAGGGAACTGCCATCCTCACCTCTAAATTGGTGTCAGGGGGATCCCCGCTGAGGCATCTCACATGGGAACACTGGCTCTTTCCCCAGAGTAGCTCTCTTACCTGTAGCTGCTGGTTCTGGAGGGCTGTGAGGACAGGGCTGTGCTCCCTTTCCTACAGATCCTGTTGGGGCACAGGGGTCTCCTCACTGCCCGTTTCCATGTTTCTATGGGAGAATGCATTCCGAGGTCTAAAATGCAAACTGTTACACAGGGGACACCCCGTGGGTGAGCTTGGGATGTTATGTTGGATGTACCCCACCTCATAACAACAGGGTAGGGTGCCTTGTGGGAGGATTTGTGCAGGATAGAGAGGAGAAAGGTCAGTCTGAGCAGTGGACTGAATGTTTGCATGTCGTCCCCCGCCGCAGATTCATGTGTTGAAGCTCTAAGCCCTGTTGGGCTTGTACCTGAGATGAGAGTTTGGGGAGGTAATTAGGTCATAAGGGTGGAGTCCTGGGGGGTGGGATTCGTGCCCTTAAAAGAAGAGCGCTTGCTGTCTCTTCGATGTGAGGACAGAACCAGCAGGGGAATCGAATCAGAAGGCACCTCCAGAATGGTGAAAACTAACTGTTGTTGAAGCTACCTGCTCCATGGCAGTTTGTTTTAGCTGCCTGAACTAAGTCAAGAGGATTACTTAGACCACCACGCTTCTGAGGGCTGTCTGAAACGGCGGGAGCTGGTGAGTGAGTGCTGGAATCTCTCTGTCTGGGGCAGCTGAGGAGAATAAGGCCCATACAGTGAGTTTTACTTAAAGCTGAACATACTCATTTTAAAAACAGCTTTATGCTGCATTTGTGGCCTTCTTACTTTGGAAGAGATTAAACTGTCTTGCCATTAATTAAATTATGGTATTTAATGGTATTTATTTATATAGTATCTTTATTGGCAAAAGAAAAGTTAGAAATACTTTAGTAGTTTCCAAAAATAATTTGTAAGCTTTTTATTGGCCCGTGTAATTCAGATGTCTAGAAATGCTGAATTGAGCATTTATAAAAGGGAAGGCAAGAGCTGGTAACCATCTGCAGGGTGGTGCCCAGAGGACCGGCAGGGAAAGGAAGGGGGCGGACGAGGCAGAACTCTGTGGCTGGGTGCCTCGGACCTGGAGACGTACACAGCGAGGTTGGAAACTTGTAGAGGAATGTGGGAATTGAAGAGGGAAGGAGTCTGAGACAGCTGAAACATTTGGGATTCATAATCATAGAACATTAATGACTGCAGTTTGTTGAGGGCATAGCACTGTGAGCTTCATTTCCATTATTCATTTAATCAGTGCAACAGCCCTTTGAGGTTGGTGCTATTGTGGCCTCAACATAACAAGTGAAAGCAGAGAGAGGTAATACTGTCATCCGCCAGAAGTGAGAGGCATGGAGAATTCAAACTTGGGACTTTGGGACCCTAAGCCCAAGAAAGCACCAAATTATGGTCTGCGTTTCACCGTTGTCGATGTGAAACCCACCATCTATGTGAGAATCATCTAATTGTGATGTTGGCTTCATGGATATATACATATGTTAAAAGTTATCAACTTGTGTGCTTTATTTTTTTTTAAGATCCTATTTATTTGACTGAGAGAGAGAGAGAGAGAGAGAGAGACAGAAACAGAGAGAGAGACAGAGAGCACAGGCAAGCAGAGCGGCAGGGAGAGGGAGAGGGAGAAGCTGAGCAGGGAGCCTGATGTGGGGCTTGATCCCAGGACCCTGGGATCATGACCTGAGCCAAAGGCAGACACTTAATGGACTGAACCGTCCAGACGCCCCAACTTGTATGCTTTAGATAATATGTGCAGTTTATTGTATGTCAGTTACACCTCAACAGAGCTCCTTATACAAACCCAAACAGGTGGGAAAGATGATCAATGGGCATTCCCCGGGGGCCTATATGTGTTGCAGGTTGGATTTCCTTGGAAGCCGACTCTGAGTGGTAATACCATGGGGAAGCATCTGGGGCATATAAGATCAGATCCAGTTGGGGAAAAGTGGGACAAGGGACTGGACCACAGGAGAATCTGGGTGGCAGTGTGGTCTCAGCCAAGGACTCATGTGTTGCCCAGGAATTCTGGACTAATACTGCCCTTAAGGGTTGCCCTGAGTGGTGATCAGGGAGCTAGGCCTTTCTGTCTCACCTCAGAAGTGGCCGCTGAGGGCAATCCCCAGGGTGAGGGGGCAGCTGAGGGCTGTGTATTGGTGACAGTCTTGCACCTGGGGCCTTCGGTCCTGCATTGCAGTGCCCACCCCATCATCTGGGCATTTGATTTGATTTGATTATTTTTAAAGATTTATTTATTTATATGAGAGAGAGAGCGCGTGCACGCTCTTACAAGTGAGGGGAGGACAGAGGGGAAAGAATCTTTAAGCAGACGCCCACAGAGCATGGGCTCGATCTCATGACCCACGAGCCTGAGCCACCCAGGCACCTTTAGTCTGGGCATTTTTAGATCGTGTTTCTTATTTTTGCTTTTCAGTTATGGCATAGGGAGAATTAGCTAGGGTCCTGCCTCATTAGGGAACCTTTTTTTCCCCGCAGACACACAGGGAGGTGCTACCACACTGTTTAAAGGGAAGAGAGGTGGTCTGTGGTTACCAGCCACTGGATTAACCAGGGAGAAGGGCTGTCTTGTCCTGTGTGGAAGACGTGCTTTTATCAGAGTGTTATCTTCCTATCAAAACGACTTTCCAGGTGCTTCTTCTTTCCTTTGCACTTGACTGAAAGATCATAATGGACTGGCACAGATTCCAGGTTTTCTTGTGGAAATTGGAATATTGTTTCACTTCCACAAAATAGCTTGTGCTTAAAGACATTCCAGGAGCTTATGCTTTCAAAAGTTTTCCTCTTAAAAACTGAGGATTTTTAAGGAGTGGGTTAAGGCATCTTCTCTTTCATCTTGAGAAATGTTGTCTCTGAGGACACTGAGATTCATCACAGCTGTCTTGTGGGGTGTTTGTGACCTGACAAGATACTTGTCATTGTATTGTGTTGTCCTGAATTGTGTTTTTTATAACAATTTAGGCAATGCTTATTATGTACCAGGCATTATATTTGTGCTTTGTAGATATTAGCTCATTTAACTTACTCTGTAACATCCCAATGCAATAATAATAATACCTTTTTACAGACGAGAAAACAAAGGTATTTCTGACCTCCAACTAATGGGCTGAAAATTTGGAAAGTTGTGTGCTTATGTCTACTTATCCACTTTTAATCTACTTTCTTTCAGGAATGAATATGAGATTTCTGAAGGTTCCTTTTTTAAAAAAAAAATTAAGAATGGATTCCTTAGTACTGAAATTATATCAACCAATGACTGCTAAACTCACCTTTAAGGGCTATGTGCATTGCCTAAACTTATGTAAAAACTCAGAGTCTGTAGAATGTTATCAAATCCTTAAATATCATTATCCCCAAAATATTCAGCTCTAAAGGTCTTAAATTCATCTAACACAGCATCTGGCTTAGGTATCAGATACGGAATTATTTTAGGTTTCTAATGTGCTTTCCACTCATGAAATGATTGAGAAAGCTTGCCAAGTGCCTGTTCATTCATTCATTTATTCATTCATTTGCAATTGGGGCATATATCACAGAAAAGCTGAATGGAGGGTGAGCTTAAAAAGGAAAAGACCCTGCACTGGCCACTTGTCTCCAGAAGTTGCCTGGATCCTAGGGGACAAATATGATGATGACTCCAGCATCCCTTCACAGCAAAGGCTCTTGTCAGAGGGAAGTAGCATTAGGAATCAGCAACACTTCGCTTTGAAGACAACACAACAGAAAATCTTCCACCCATCCATCTAATCAGAGAGGAAATCCAGATAGTGCTGGGTACAAATAAAATCTCTGAGGCAACTGCTCTTGGGAGGTACAGTGGGCTGGCTGTGCTTTCAGCCTCCTGAGGATTGGGAGCAACTTGAAAACCTATTTTAAAAAACACTCTTCATTCATGTCAGCCTCAGGAAGAAAATCTTCCTGTTCTGCCTGGAATCAACCTGCATGTTGCTCCCATGTCTGCGGCCAGACTCTTGGTGGTGAACACACGGGCAGCCAGAAGCAAGCCTGGGGCTCTGCAGCCCAGGCCTGCCAGGCTCCTCGTCTGGACATGTGAGCTTAATTACTCTGCTGCTCTCTGGAAACGCTGCTGGCTTGTCCTTGAAATCCCTGACCAGGCGCCAGATCCTGCTGGGTTTGTAAATACCTCCTGCGATGGGGGGGTGTAGGGAGCCTGTGCCCAGTCTGGCGGTGTGTCTCCTGCAGTCTGGAGAGAGGCACTGTACAGACTGGTCTAGCTTGTGCTTCTCTAGCGGCTCTTGGCTTCTCAGACATTTGTTGATGTCCACTGAGGGCATCGGCTAACTCTGAACTCCTTCCTAAGATTTCCCCAGTCTTCTTGTCCTCAAGGTCGACACCTGCAAAGTAATTACCACCATATATGTAAATGTTTTTGCTTTTTCCATGAACAGAGACCTTTGCCAGATTATCACTAACTGCTTCTGAATATGGAGCCACCACCTGGGTGAAAAATGACTTCTTTCCTTCCTTTAACCTGTGATAAACACTAAAGGTTTAAGACTGTTGGCTTATTGATACTACATATATTTTTAATGAGCTTTCTCTTCTGTAGTAATTTCAGCAAATGGAATAATTGCCAAGGAAGGAAGAAGCTCTTTTTCACCCTTCACTCCTTTTCCCCCTTTTGTTGACATTTTGCATAACCGTGGTACATTTGTCAGAACTGAGAAACCAACATGGCACATTTCTATTAACTAAGCTGCATGCTTTATTCAAATTCAATAATGTCCTTTCTGTATTCCAGGATCTGATCCAGGATACCACAGTGCATTTAGTGACATCTCCATGTAATATCAGAGTATACTAACTCAGGGTATTAAAAAAGCAAGATAGTGAATGGAACTGACTGTGGGTTCTCTTACGGGAATACGTTTTTCCTCTCTAATGACAACTAAAACTTGACTGTCATCTGTCATCTTGTTTGGTATCACAGACAGCATAGATTTTCCACAGGATTCATTGTCCAGCTTGGGTTTGAATCCAGAGTATTAGTTTTAGAGCCTCAAGAAATGAAAACACTCTGAGGTTCATGTTTCTCATATAATATGCATACAAAATGTATGTATAATATATAATATGTATATGTTTAAAATATTTATGTGTGTATATCTATCTGCCTATCAGTCTTGCCTTTCCTACTATATTGGATCATCAAATCCTATGTAGAAGCTTTTCAGAACTCTAAAACCTTTTCAGGGACACCTGGGTGGCTCAGTCATTAAGTGTCTGCTTTCGGCTTAGGTCATGATCCTGGAGTACCAGGATGGAGTCCTGAGATCGAACCCCGCATTGAGCCTCGCATCCAGCTCCCTGCTCCACAGGAAGCCTGCTTCTCCCTCTCTCACTCCCCCTTCTTGTGTTCCCTCTCTCCTTGTGTTTCTCTCTGTCAAAAAAATAAATTAAATAAATAAATAAATAAATAAATCTTACCAAAGTTAATCCTTAGATAAAAAGTTTACCCTAAAAGTGTTCCATTAGGAGCACCTGACTAGTTCAGTCGGTAGAGCCTGTGACGCTTGATCTCAGAATTGTGAGTTCAAGCTTCACATTGGGTGTAGAGTTTACTTTAAAAAGTAACAGTGTTTGATTAGACATTGTTTTAAGATATTTACGGACTAATTTTAGCAAATGTTTGAATCAAAGAATTTATATTTTCTTCAGCTCTCCATCTGATTTTAACCTCATTAAACCTGGAATCCTTGTTTTTGGGTCAGGGGACAGTGCAGGTAAGCTTGAGTTAATTACTATTTGGACAACCCCCTCTTCCTACAATCCAGCTTACAGCTCTTCTGTGTTGCTCTCAGGGCGTGTCATGCTTTTGGTGGCTACGGAAACTCCATTTAAAAATCCCCCCCTCAAAAATAAATAAATAAAATAAAAATTCCGCCTCCCCTGGGCTACCGTCTCCCGCAAGAAAGCAGTAGTATATTTAAAGGAAGAGTGCTACGGAGGCGCTTCCTCCTACTAAATATATTGGAGTGGCATAGTTTAGATTCCTTTCCTGGGGGCAGAAAATACAGAGGATAGGACCAAAAGAAGGGTGTAATTTTTTTTTGGAACACCATATTCTGTCTTCTCCCTGAGACCTGCAGAGATAATTACACGGTTGGAAAATGAGACCCAAGAGGAAAGCTTAAAGGGACCAGCCCCACCAGAGGAGGTGAGGAAGAGTGTGGATTTGCTGGCCTGAGCAGCTGTTCCGCATTTACCTTGACCTGCGAGGAAGGGCAGAGCTGCTCAAGCTTCCCCAGGGATGTGTAGGTTAGACTTGGCGAGGAGTGGGGATCAGCATCTGAGTGGGAATCTCTAATGTCGGATTGCTTTTGAAGATGCAAGGTCAGTGCGAGGAAGTTTCTTTCTGCCAAGGTACTATGTCCACAGTCAGGGCAGACTGCCCGCAAGGAGGTCTTGGTGCCTTAGGGATAGCTTTGGAGTTTCCTGCAGCCTGGCTGCCCATCAGAATGCTTAACGGGAAGAGGTGGAAAGGGGCACTCTTGCTTCCTGTTCCTTATTCATTACAACAAATAAGCCTAGCACTGATACTGTTAACTTTGCATTTAAATAAGGTATATCATTTTAAAGATTAAAGAAATGTTTCTTAAAAAGGGCTAATTGGGTATGTTCCTTCCTCATTTAAAATTCTTAATAACCATTCAATTGAATTCTGTTTTTTTTTCCTTCTTCAAGATTAAATACAACTAGTACATTCTCAATGTTTAGGTTGTGTGTGTGCGCTTGCACATGTGTATGTACCCCCGTACATGGTTCAGACATTTGGGGATTTCGGAGCAGCTAAGCCTCGAAAGCCCTGCAGGTGACTCACACAGGCCAAGATGCTTCATTTCCACCACGCTGCTTTATTCTCTCGCATCCTCAGCTCCTGCCTTTCCCATCCGGGAGCTGCAGGAGAAGAACCCCTCTGCTCTTCTGTGAGCTGTCCCATAATAATCTCCTGCTCTCCAAATCAGATGGGAGTCATTTATCTTCCTCCGGACCTGACCGGTGCTCTGACTTGGATCTCTTGGAGGTGACCTCCCACATGACCCCTGCCATCTGTGTTTGCAAGCAATTTGCATCCACCCTTAAGTTTTACTCATTCAACACCCCTGTTTGGCAGCTTTGTAGCTCCCCTGCGGATTTACAGCTTGGCTTGGGCACAGGCTGCTTCCAGCAGAGCCTGAAGGTACAAAATCTCTGTTAGATCAGAATGCCAAAAATAAAGACAAAAAATAAAAAAGAATTGGAAAAGAAGGTCATAAGATTTTTACGGAGACTTCAAGCGCTATGACTACACCCTTAGAGGGTAAGATGTGGGACCATATTACTTGATTTTTTTTTCTAATAATACTTGCTGGTTTGCTTTTTAAAAAATACACACTGAAATATAAAGAAAACAAAAAGGTGACTGATAATTTTATTGTTCAGATAATCCTTCTCTGAGAGGAAATTTGTACACACAAAATTCTAACAGTGTAGAATGATAAAAAAAAACGCAGCTGAAATCCTTGGTGCATAAACATACACGTAATTACACACAAGGATAATAAAACACAGAGGTTCTGGACTTTGCTGGTTTTTATTTAATGTGTCTGAGAGACAGTTTGGTATCAGCACATAAAGTTTTCCTTCAGAAAAGTCCATTGTGTGGAATATGATCATTTATTTACCCAGTCCTCTGCTGAGACACTGCCTGTTTATGATTTTATGATTTTATAACAGTGTGTCTGCAATGGCCATTCTTGTACATATAGTTTCTTCCATGTGCATCTGTTAGATAAATTAATACAGATAGTGAGATTACTGGAACAAAGCAAGCATGCATGTTAAGTTTGATAAATAATGCCTTATTATATCTAAGAAAGACAGACCAATTTGCACTCCCAGCAAGAGTGCAGGAAGATCATTTTTTTGTATACTTTAATTAAAATTTTTTTTGATCAATTTGGAAATTATTTTGCTCTGAGCTTGAATTTGATGCTTTTTTTTAAATTCCCAAATGCAAAGTTGTTTTTCCCGACACCGGTGGGCAAACACTATTTTCCCTGTAGATCTGAAATGCCCCCCTCGTTCTTTATGCTGGTGATGCTCAGATACATGTTTCTAAGGTTGAGCTCCATCGTCACATAGCAGCTGGCTGCCTGTTGCCAGCTGTCCTTGGATGTCGCATAGGCATCACAAAAGCTAGATGTCATGTTGATAGAGTCCTTGATCTGCCACCATCACTGCCAAACCTACTCGTGTTCACCTTCTCTCTCAGTCAATGGCACCATCATCTATGCAGTGACTCAGTCCAAAACATGAGACATAATCCTTGATTCCTTTCTGTTTTTCCTCCTTCACTTCTGACCCATCAGCAGACGAGCACTAGCTCAAAATTGTATCCCAAGTCAGACCACTTGTCACCATTCGCTCCATTTCTAGCTGGTTTACACCAACATGATTTCTTGGGTAGAGCATTGCTGGGGAAAACTGACAATTGTATCTCTATGCTTGTCTTCATGGAGTCCTCTCTCTACGTAGAAACCAGAGTGGTTTTTGGTTTTTTTATGCTAAAGGGATCATATTTGCAGGCAAATCTCCTACTGGCTTTCCGTCTCAATTAGACTAAAATTCAGATTCCTCACCAACCCAGTGAGGTTTATATAAATCTGGCCCGTGCTTATATTCCTGGCCCTTTCTCCCATCATCCACAGTCTTTTTCTTTTGAACACATGAAGTTCATTTCAACTTCAGGGTTTTTGCTTTTGCTTTTCTTTTTGCCTGGAATGGGCCTCTCCTAGACCATCTTTGTCCTAACAAATTTCTTAGGTCTCAACTCAACTGTCACCCTGCTTACTGTCACCAGATAACTCTGGTGCTTACTCTTTTATGTCATTGCCTTGCTTTCTATTCTCTGCAGCAATGATTACCATATGAATTCTTTTATTTATTTAACGTTTAGAATTTTTGTCTGTTCTGTTGGGGGCCATTATCCAGCCTCCTCAAGAGTGCTTGGCACAGAGTAGGCACATAAACCTACTTCTGGATTTTATTTTGCATCATTGTCTTATTTGTTCTCCATCACTAAGTTGCTTTATTAAGTTTTAGTGCTCAGATTCTGGAGTGGAGTTAACCCTGACCTCTGAGATTCTCCTCTCTCTTCCTAGAGAAGATTCGGGAATCTTTTCTGGTGCTCAGGAATCTGGGCCAGAGAGACTTCTAAAAGGTTATGATGTTCTCCTTGTGTGTCCCGTTTACCTTAATCTCTGTTCCAAAAGCAGGAAAGGATACTGTGCTGTTTTTCTGCTCCAGTAGTCAGTGCTGAGGTATCTACTGGTGGGGTCTTGGTTTCAAAGTCCTTCCTTAGGAAGGAGAACAAGAAATTTCCACAGGCCCATCTGAGCTCTGTAGATGCTGGCAAACTCATCAGAACGCCACCAGGTCATATGAAACGTTGTCTCCTGGCCCCACAGTTAGTCATCCCCTGACTTTTGGGAAGAGCCAGGCCTCAGTGATAACTCTGGTAAAAATATCATTTGGGATAAAAATGAGCCCAGCTCCCGTGTGCAAATTCCCCAGGTGGTTGCAAGGAAGACACACTGTCAGAGCACTTATGGGCTTCTGGCCAGACAGGACTGTGTTTCAGGGGCTCCCAAACAGGAGCCCTGGCAAGTTCCTTAATGTCATGATGCTTCAGTTTGCTCATCTGTTAAATGGAAGTAACAGAAATGTTGGCAACCTTGCAAAACGCCTAACAGCTGCCGGGGCCCAGACTGTGCTCATCGATGCTCAGAACATGCTCAGGAAAGGCTGCCTGTGATGCTGGGGTGTGGCCCTCGGCGCCCATGGCTCCTGGCACTGCCCTAACAAATCCCCATATGCCTGGTGACTTAGAACAACAGATGTTTATTTTTCTCCCGGTTCTGGAGGTCAGATGTCCAAATCCAAAGTGCTGGCAGGGCTCTGTTGCCTCGGAAGGCCCCGGGGGAAGAATTTTCCTTTGCATCTTGCCGCTCTTCTTATGCATGTTCCTGGGCTGTGGCCATATTACCAGGACCTATGCCTTCGTGGTCACATGGCCTCCTCCTGCTCTCTGTGTATTTTCTGTGTGTTTCCATCTAACTTTCGTCTGCCTCTCAGCT
>PITA01033291.1:0-12886 GCA_004023965.1 Spilogale gracilis | reverse complement strand
CCGTCCACGTCCACTGCTCACTGTGAGTGGACAACCTCCTTCTGTCAAAAATATCCTAAATCTGCGCCAGGTGCTAAGTGGCCTGGTACCGAGCGCGGTTCTAAGTACCACAGCCGAGGGGGCGTCGTGTGTGTGATTCCGAGAGTTCCTGCTGCCGGGCACCCAGCATGAGACTCGAGGCAGGCTTTCGCCCTTCCCGCGGGAGCTGCGGCCAGATCCAAGCAGCAGACACACAGGCCCTGCCAGCATGTTTAAGCCACGTCAGCCTCTAAAGACTGGGAGAGCAGCACGGGCCCATCTCAGGCCCCTCGAGAACAAGCTGTCCATGCCTCACGCGGCAGGACGAGCCAGGCCTCCGAAGAGACGGTCTCCGGACCACAGCCCTTCCTCAGACAACCTCTAATCACGCTTGGGTGGCGTGGAAAGGAGGTCAAGGGACGGGGACATCCGCGTTGCAGCTCCATGAGGGGGACTGATCGGGGGTTCCGACGCCCAGAATCCCAAACAGCACCTCCGGGAAAGTCTAAACCTGGCCCAACTTTTTGCAACTAAAAATGGCCTTTGCGTACTTCTGAAGAGAGTCGGGCATAAGACAGAGCCTGGAGACCATGCAAGAAACGAGCAAATTTTGACAAATGTGTTCTGTGATCATAACATCAGCCGCTTGGTCATCCCGGCCCCTCTGGGAGCCTCTGACACCAACTCATGCCTCCCGGGTTTGTGCGACCACGGACGGCGGCACTGGGGGGAAATCAAGGAACGGCTGGGTTCGAAGGTCAGAGCATTCTGGGGGTTCTCTGGACCCAGGACACTGGGCATCGGGGAGAGTCGGAGCGAAGGTGCCAACCCGTGCTCTTGGACATGTGTGATTAGTAAGGGACGGACGGACATGTCTGATTACGGCAGGCTGGACCGGCACGGGGCAGGGCAGCTCCTGTCCCCCCCGCGTATCGAGAGGCTTCTGCGTGAGTTGGTGTTGTCGGGCTCCTGCTACGGGGGCCGGGTCCCTGCCTGAGACCACGGGCTCTCCTCGGACACCAACAGACACAAGCTGCCCGAAGCACAAGAACAGAGTGCGAGGAGGGTGCCCCAGCAGCCCCGTGGGCGCCCAGCCACGCGCTGCAGCCTGTTTCCGTCATGCGCCCCCCTGTGTGTCACGTGCCCATGCACTAAGAGGGACCACAGCTCTGAGCCCAGTGCCAGGATGGCCGCTCAGCGAGGACGTGGTGCCCCTCCTCCCCCGTGCCTGTCCGGTTGGTGGCCGTGAGGATTAGAGGCTGAGAGACCAGGGTCAGGGTCCATTGTTGCAGTGTTTAATAAAAATCTTACTTTCCCAGAAGACATATTTTTACATACAGGGCCTGATTTATTTTGGTTCCTGAGCCTATGAGTTGGAATTAGTTTGTGTGACTAATTCACGTCAGGAATTCACAAAAAGAATGTTTCAATTGCCACAAACCAAGGGGATTATTTAAATATGCGTTCTGGCTAGAACACCTGATTTACCCTATTATGAAAACCCACAACTGAGCTTGTTCTCTTTTTCAATAATGATCCCCTAAAAAGAAATGGGGTGGAGAATAACAGGGAATATCCTGCCTGATGTAAGAATGTGATAAGCAAACAGCCACTGAGAGAACACAACTGTGTTTAAAACTGTCATCTCAGAGAGTGAGACTGGGGAGTTCGTAAACAGCTAGGGGGTTCATGCTTTGGAGCCCATCAAACGGTCCAGAACTATGCAAGGAAAATTTAGATCCCGCCAACTCCTTTGATGTGCACTCCACAGAACCTGCAGTGCCCCCACACGGACTCCCACTCACTCTCCACAGCACAACAGCGCATCTTAACCGCGTGCTCAGGAAATACTTACACTCGGCATCTGAGAGTTGAATATTAACCCACACGGATGAATACATAAACTAAAGACTGGGCAGTGAGTGGATAGAAGGTTTAAAGGGAAGTAGAGTTATGGGATGAAAAAGGAATCAGACTATGGTGAAACAATCTCTAGACGAAAATATTTATAATGCACACAGATAAACAATGAAAAATAATCAAATTGATTAGGTAATACTTTAAAATAGTAATATTTGATGCCTTCAAAAATGTGGGAAGAAATAAGTATTATAGGAGAATACTACAAACAAGTATATGTCAACAAATTGGATGACCTAGGTAAAATGCACAAATTCCTAGAAACACAAAAAACACTACCCAGGTTAAATCATGAAGAAACAGGAAATCCGAAAAGATTTAGAACTTAACAAGGAGATTGACTCAGTCATCAAAAGTTTCTAATCAAACAAAGAAAAAGCCCCGAATCAGGTGGTTGCATACGTGAATTCTACAAACATTTAAAGCAGAATTAACTTCAATCCTTCCCAGACTCTTCCAAAAAATTGAAGAGGAGGGAACACTTTCTAACTCATTCCATGAGGCCAACACTGTCTTGATGCCAAAGCCAGATAAAGACACTACAAGAAAAAAAACCCATATATCAGTATCCCTTATGAATACTGATGTGAAATCCCTCAACAAAATACCAGCAAACAGAATTCAGCAGTTTATTAAAAGAACTATACATTATGACCCAGTGTGATTTCTTCTTGGCATTCAAGGATGGGCAACATATTAAAGTTGATCAATGTACTACATCACTTTGACAAAATGAACAGGGGGAAAAACTCAACATAATCATTTCAATTCATGCAGAAAAGGTATTCAACAAATTCAACACTTTTCATGATTAAAAAAAAGTCAACAAACTAGGAAAAGGAGATTGCCACATACTAAAGGTCACATATGATAAAGATCATATAGAAAACCCACAGCAGACATCATACTCAACGGGGAAAGACTGAGAACTCTTCCTCTGAGGTCACGAAGAAGACAAGAATGCCTGTTCTTCTATTCAACATTATATTGCAAGTACTTACCAGAGCAACTAAGCAAGAAAGAAAAGGCATCTAGACTGGAAGGGAAGAAGTAAAATTACCTGCTTGCAGATGACATGATCTTATGCCTAAAAAACCCTAAAAGTTCTACAATAAGACTATTAAAATCAATTAATGAATTCAGCAAAGTCGTAGCACACAAAAGTAACATGCAAAATAAGTTATTTCAAAACAATGAACAATTTGAAAAGGAAATTAAGAGAACTCCACTTATAATAGCATCAAAAGAACAAAATATTTAAGTAAATGAACTTAGCCAAATAAGTGAAATACTTATACACTGAAAATTATAAAACACTGCTGAAAGAATTAAAGAAGGTCCAAATAAATGGAAAGGTATCCCATGTTCATGGATTGTAGCACTCAATAGTGTTAAGATGTCAATACCACCCAAAGCAATCTACAGATTCAATGCCATCCCTATCAAATTCCCAATGATGTTTTTGCAGTTCCTTCACTTTTTGCAGTGTCCCAGTTAGGGAAAATCCATCCTAAAATTCAGATAAAATCTCAAAGGGTCCTGAAGAGCCAAAACAATCTTGGAAAAGAAGAACAAAGTCGAAATCACACTTTCTGATTTCAAAACTTACTACAAAGTACCATTAATCAAAGCAGAAAGGTTTTGGCATAAAGACTGACAAACAGAATGATGGAATATAAAAGAGCTCAGAAATAAACTCTCACATATGTGTCAGATGACTTTTGACAAGGTTGCCGAGACCACTCAATGGGGAAAGGACAGTCTTTTGAGCAACCGGTGCTGGGGTAACTGGATACCCACAAAGAAAAAAATAAATGTGGACCTGTATCCAAACTATATTAAAAAATAACCCCCAAATGGATCAAAGACCAAATATAAGAAGTAAAAGTATAATTCTTAAAAGAAAACATAGGAGGGATGCTTCACGACATGGGATTTGGCAATGATTCCTCATATAGGACACCAAAGCACAGGTAAACAAAAATATAAATAAGTAAATTAGACTTCATCAAAGTTAAAACTTACACATATAAAGGAACATTATTAAGAAAGTGAAAAGCAACACACATAACGGGAGAAGATATTTTCAAATCACAGGTCTAAAGGGTTAACATGCAGGATGTCTCAGATGCAACAACAGCGACCCACAAACCAAACAACTCATTAAAAAAACGGGCAAAGGGGCACTTGGGTGGCTCAGTGGTTAAGCCTCTGCCTTCGGCTCAGGTCATGATCCCGGAGACCAGGGATCGAGTCCCACATCGGGCTGCCTGCTCGGCAGGAAGCCTGCTTCTCCCTCTCTCACTCCCCCTGCTTGTGTTCCCTCTCTAGCGTGTTTCTCTCTGTCAAATAAATAAAATCTTAAAAAAAAAAAACGGGCAAAGAATGTGAACAGACATTTTTACAGAAAGGATATACGAATAGTCAGTAAGCACATGAAAAAGATACTGAACATCAGCAGTCTTTAGGGAAATGCAAATCATGACTACAATGAGATACCCCCAGGATAGAAAGGATTTTTTAAAAAATTCACAAAACCCAGAAGGAAAAAAAACCAAGTGTTGGCAAAGATGTGCAGAAACTGACCCTTTGTGTTCTGCAGGTGAGAATGCCAGACAGGTGCGGCTACGGTGGAAAGCAGGAAGGCAGCTGCCCCCAAACGGAACTCACTGCCATACGACCCGGCAACTGTACCCTGAGGATTTATTCGAAAGAGTTGAAAGCATGGGCTCGCAAAGACATTGTACACACGTGTTCACAGCACCCAGTGATGGAAGAAGTCCACATGTTCATCACAGATGAACGGATAAACAAAATGCGACATGCACACGACGAAATGCTCCTCAGCCTTAAGAAAGGAGATCCTGACACCTGCTACAACATGGATGAACCCTGAGGACATGACAGCAAGTGAAAGCGACCAGAGCCCAGAGGACAACGACAGTATAAATACACTGATGGGGAGGACCTGGGATCCTCAGATCCACAGAGCGAGACAGCGAATGGTGGGGACCAGGGCCAGAGGGAGGGGAATGGGAGCTAGAGGTCAATGGGCAGTTACAGTTTTCCAGGATGAAGACGTTCTGTGGATGGACGGTGTTCATGGTTGCCGAGAAAGAAAATTTTACTCTGACATTTATAAAAATGGTAGGGAAGACTTCATTTGGGTCTCCTGCAACAGTCGTCAGGACCCTGTCTCGGGAGGGAGGCCAGGCTACACTCTGGGTGCAGCCAAGACAGCTGGGGATTTACAGCTGAGGGCACAGTGAGGGAGGAAATGGGTAGCAGAGCACCGAGAGGAGACACGGAGGGTCGCGCGATTCTGGCTAAGCCAACTGTGTGGTTGAATCTCGAGGGTAGAGGACTCCAGTCAGAGGGGCCGCTAGCCTGCATCCCCACACACTCTCCTTTGCTGTCTTATAGACTGTGAGGAGGAGTGAGGAGTGGTCACCCCACGTACACACGAGCTTGGGGCAGCCAGGTTCTGTGGAGTGACCAGATCCACAGGGGGCTCCTGTAATTCCGCCTTCCTGCCGCACTCCTGACGAACAGCCCCTGGTGCCCTGGAGGTGTGGACACTGTGTGTGGGGGGGTCCAGAGCCCCAGCCGGCCCCAGGGCACACCCGGCCTGCAGCTGGATTTTGTCGAACATTTAAATAAACGGAGGAGAAAGAAGGGGATTATTGACTTTAAAAACATCACAATGTTTTCGATATTTCTTGGTACTTCAGGGAGAAACAGCTTTAAACTGCTTTCAATTTGCTTGTGGATTAGCATAAACCACCCAAAATATTGGTGTGTTTCTGGTTGTGACGAAAAATCACGGTATAAGTAGGATGAGATCTGAATTTAAATTTACGCATTAAATCAGTCAGAGAAAGACAAATACCGTAGGATCTCACTGACCTGTGGAATTTAAGAACCAAAACAAATGCACAAAGAAGAAGAGAAAGACAAACCCAGAAAGAGGCACTCCCTCTGGTCACCGTGGGGGGGACGGGGAGACGGACGGGGCTGCGGAGGGACGGGCTGGACCCCTGCGCTGCACACCTGTGTGCTAACGTCACCGTTGCCACAGCGGGGAGTAAACACACAGAATCATTATTTTTTTTAATTACGTAAGAGTAGGGAAACGGTTCTCTCCCACGTCCAGGTCTTGGGTGTGGCATAATTTTTAAGCTGCGGCATGATTTTTAAGCTCAGTCACCAGCAAGTTTATGGTCAATAATGAACTTTGTTCTTTGAAATGAGGCACGAAATCCTGGCGCCGGGGTGTGCTTGGCGCTGCTGTGGGCGACGGCTGACGGGTGGGCCGAGGCCAGGCGCCCGGGCTGCAGAACCGCGTGTCCACACGGGTCTCCCGTGTCTGGAGGCTGGCGGTGTCGGCCCACAGCGGGAACGCAGTAAGGAGTGTTGAGCGGGTGAAGCAGGAGTCCTCTGGGAAGGGTCCCCGACAGCGAGCTCTGGAGCAGCCATCCCGTCCCGGGCAGAGTCGAAACAAAGCATCGAATCATCGCAGGCACGGCCCGGACGGGCGAGTTCACCCTGATCCGGTCTGGGGACCACGCACTCTGTGGCTGGACTCACGCCGACCGAGTGCCGCTCCTGGCCCCGGGTCCCACTGTCGGAATGACCCTGGGCAGAAGGGTGTTTGGTCCCTGAATGGCGGTGAGCAGCCCCATCAGCCCTGTGGTTCTGACCCATTAGTTGAGTTGTCCCTTCTAGGGGTTCCTGTCGCGGGACTCCTCGTGGGATGCTGTAGGACGACATGAGGGTAGACCATGTGGCACAGCGCCGAGCTCATGGCGCTTCGAGGACACCCTGCCTCGCTGCCCGCAGCCCCGTGACTGTGCTGCTGTTCCCCCACGGGGTGCCGTGGGACGCCCGCCAGGACAGGAGCCGCCGGCTCTGTCCCCCGGGAGGCTGGCCTCCCCCGGGAGGATCCTGAGCTGATGGCAGATACACGGTGTTCTAGTGATCTGGGGACTGGACTTCTTGAGAGCATGATTAAGAACTGATTCCATTTCATCATTTCTCCTTAAGCACAGAGTGTGCTATGCTAAGACTCAGTTCTTGGGGTTGCCGGGGGATGCGTGTTATAGACATCAGTTCAGGCGCTAAATCGCCCATTAGCCTGCATTTAATTACTTGGCATTTCCTCTGAGAATATGTTCCACAGACATAAAGTCCCCACGACACCCAAGAGATCGTGACTGAAGCAGTCCCAGCTTGGGGCCGAAGGACCCGTGGCTGAGCCTCACTCCCAGAGCACCCACACCGCCCTGCACCTCGGAGCCCCTGCCCCCAGACCAGCAGGCCCACATCTCAGAGACGAGTCACTGTCACCCCCAGTCACCGCGAGGCTTCCCTTTACCCGCCAACCTAGCAGCTCTGCCCGTTACCCTGAGGAAATGAGATTCGTATACTTAAGTGCTACTGACATATCACGTGCCCTGCTTAACTTCAAACAGTGTGAACTTTAGATGAAGATGATCCCCAGTAGGTGTCATTCCTGACCTGTGGCCTACTGTCTCTCATGTGACCCAACCGTGTCCACCCCGCCCTCTGAGGGGGCCCTGGGGAGCCGTGCCGGGAGCTCCGGGGGGCCCCCAGCCCTGCGCCCCGCCTCCTGCTCCCTCCACACCCCCCCCTGTAAGGAGGACCCGACAGGGGACTTCCCTTGTGTGCACAGAGCCAGCCCCCCTGCCCGGAGTCTGATTCATTAGTCAGGGTGAGACCTGGATCTCAGAATTTAAAGAGCCCTCCCAGATAATTCCTAGGTGCAGCGAGAGGCAGGACTCCGGGTTCGGACCCCAACTCCCCTACTCTGCCATTAGAGCAAAAAGAAGGATCACTTGAATTAGACGAAACAGTAAAACTTGAGGACAATTTGAGCTTGAGAGGAGTTAATCAAGTTGGATTTAAACTGATTGAATTGGAAACTTTCCACTCTAATGATCAGTTAAGTGGGTGGATGGGTCCCTCCCGGATCCCTCTGCCGACTGCGGGCACAGGAGGGCACGGAGCACGTCCTACACGGCCAGCGTCCAGGGCCGACCCCCGCCGACCGCCCCAGCCAGAGGCGGCCATGCAGCCACGCAGGACCCCGCCTCAGCCTCATCCTCGAGGACCTCCCGGGCACGTCCCCGGTAGCCATCATGGCCGGCACAGGGGCCCGTCCTCCTCTTGCCCCACGCCTGGCCACACGGTGGCTGTGAGCTTTGCTCTGTGGGCGCTCTCTTCTCCGCCTTTCGGGTCACAATACAACGTAGCTTCAGAAGAGGGAAGCTTTGAGAGTGGACGCTGGCGTCAGTGCTCTCCGGGGCTGGGGGGGCCTGTCTGCACATAATAGGAAATGCCACGTGCAGAGAGCGATCGCAGCGGGGACTTCAGAAAGGTGAGAGCTGGGAAGGCGCCGGTCTCCTGCGAGGCCGTGTTGGGGCTACATGCTCGCCTGCTGTCATGCGGAGACAGGTATGGCTACCTTTCATCAGCTCCAAGGGCTTGGCCCTTGGGGCGATGTCTTTCTTGATGGTAAAGTAATCGCGGGTCCGCACAGATGGTGGCTTGGACTGGGTGGACGAGCCCAGGTACGAGCGCCTCCCAGTGAGGACCTGAAGGGACTGAGTCCCGGACAGTGTCTGAGCTTCCCCACACTCATGCGTCGGAGCGCCCAGGCCGGCGGGGACGGCGCCGTGTGACGGAGAGCTCTGGGTACCCGGCGGCCAGGCATGGCCAGAGGCTCCTGCCAGTCTCTGCCCACACGCCCAGTGCCCTGATGCCCACATGATACACTGTCTGTGTTATGACTTTCTGAAAGTCCTGTTGCTTTAAAAGCAGGAGCCCCCCTCCCCACCCCACGGGGTGCCCGGGGGCTCTGTCGGTGAAGCATCTGACTCTGTTTCCCTTCGGGTCCTGATCTCAGGGTCGTGGGACTGCGCCCCGCGTCGGGCTCCCGGCTGGGGAGACTCTCCCTCTGCAGCTCCACACCCCAGTCTCTCTTTCTCTCTTAAAAACACACACAACAACAGAAGCCATGGGGTTAAAAAGCATGTTTCCCAAACCGTCTCCAGAGAAAGATCACAGCCCCTCCACTAACCCTGACCGCTCCTGGAACCATGGCCGCCGCCGTGTGCCCAGCGCTTGGTCACCCTGGCAGCCGGCTCCACTGAGCCGCGAGCCAGGACCCCCTCCCTGCGGCTCCGCACGCGTGGGGACCCAGACGTGGGGCTGCGTTCGCACACAGCCCCCAGGAAGACGGCTCCCCACGCTGGTGCTGTCCCAGCCGCATCCTCGACCTGCCCTTTACCGAGACTTGCCTCGTGGCCCGGGCCGTCTTGGGGACTTCTCTGGAAGAAGCTCCTCCTGGCAGGGCCATCCCTCGTGGCCCGCTGCCTTCCCACAGGAGGACAAGGCCCTGCTGTGGCTCCTGGCCGCTCCTGCCTCTCCTCCTCAGCATCAACATCGCCGGTTACCAGGACTGCGTTCTAGAACATCCGGGGTTCGACGGGCAGCGGCCCCTCCGCAGGTGCTCTACCGGGTCACCACAACCTCGGGGTGTGCAGGCGTCTGCAGGCCTGGCTCCCCTCCGGGGGCTCCAGGAGAACCCACCCCCACCTCTCCGTCTCCTGGGTGCTTCCCGCACGCCGTGGCTACGAGCCCCGATCGATCGTCAGATCAAAGTTGGCACGCTGTGTCCACCGGCGTCCCCCTTCCTCTGCACCTGCTGCCCACTCTTCCCCGTTCAGGGGCCTCTGTGGTCCCACTGGGTCTGTGCGGACAGTCCCCCCCCAGAGGCCCTTACATGACAGAGCTGCTGAGTCCCGTGTGCCGTGGAAGGTCCCGCACTCACAGCTTCTGGCGATGGGGGCGTGGGCTCGTGTCGCCTGCCGGGACACTTGACGGATCAAAGCCGATGAGGAGAGGAGCATTAAGGGGGCCGCTGCTCGCCTAGGAGTGCTTGGGGCCCCCGGCCCTGCCCGGCGCTCGTCCGTGGTCCGGCTGAGTGCTGCGGTCTGCGTGACGCTGCTCGTCCGTGGGCACCTGACCGGCGTGACGCAGGAGACGGTGAATACACGTGACACTGACGTGGGAACGCCGCATCATGGAGCCCTGTCCTCTGCTCTTCCCGCGGTTATCCAGAAGCTGCTGCGGCTGCCAGCACCGTGGGCGTCTCCCCGAACACAGACCATCAGGGACGGGACAGGGAAGTGCGGGCTGGTGCCTCTGCATGGCCACTCAGACCTCGTTCACGGGACGTCTCCCCGAACACAGACCATCAGGGACGGGACAGGGAAGTGCGGGCTGGTGCCTCTGCACGGCCGCTCAGACCTCGTTCACAGGGTCGGATTTGTAGACAGCATTAGCTGTTTTTGTTGTTAGATTTTAGACAAACTGATTTGAGGGTCTGAGGGCCAAATGCCCGTGAGGTGGAGAAAGGGGCTTGCTTGCTCCCAAGCTGAGCAGACCGTGCAAGCTGAACACACGGCATTCACGGGGTGTGAATCATGCCCAAGGATGCCGCGGGAACAAGAGAAAGCAGAAAACAGATGCGTAAGGGAGGGGACAGCAAAAGCAGTGGCTAGCCTGCATGTGAAGACAAAGTCACCTAGGAATGAATGATCAGCCTGAGCCGACACCCGTAGAGGGCACTCACTGCTGTTTTTAGGGCCTAACCAGCAGAAGCAGCCAGGCCGACTCAGGACCCAGAGCTCCCCGAGGCGGCGTGCATGGATAGAACGCAAGGTCGGTCTGCGGCGGGCCCTGAGACCCGGGCTCCGCTCCCCTCGGCGGCTCCTGTCGCTGCTCGAGCAGCCGTCAGTGCTCACGGTTTCACGGCAGTACAGTTCAGAGAGCAGGGCGAGTCCTCGCGGTTCCCTTCTCAGTGCGATGCACACGCACCCCCCACGTGGATGCAGGAAGCCGCCGGGGCGAGGTCCAGAGCCCACCGCCCTCGGCCGTCAGGACCAAGGACAGTGCATGGCATCTCATGGGCAACAGTGTCTCTCCCTCCTTGACACCATTCACTTCAACGGTGAGGAGGGGCAGGTTCGGTCCTCGTGCACAACCCTGAACCAGCCGGGCGAGTCCAGGACGTCTGGACTGCGCTTCCCATTTGCCTTGCTGCCCCCACACCCAGCGGGCGCCTCAGCCCCACGCCAGGATGCTGATGGCTGATTTTCCCGCAGAAACCGGTGAACAGTGCCCTTGTCATCAATGGGGCGTCCAAGTACATGTGCTGCACAGACTGGGTTCTGCAGTCTTCCCACACAGGGCTGGGGCTCAGGGCTGCCCGTGAGGACACGGGGCTGTCAGGTCCCATTTTTCAGGTGCTTGTCTACGATGCCTGGGATCTGAGGGCAGGGATGGGCAGACCAACAACACTTGCCGTTTCAGGAAGGGTGTCTCTCTCCACCATCTTTGTCTTCCCCTTTCCCCAGCACGTGGAGCCTGGGGCCAGCCCCTCCCGGCCCTGAAAGGCCCACTCTCGGGCTCCAGGGGCCCCAGCAAAGCCAAGGAGCAAGCCTGCATGCTGGCCAACCCTGTGATTAGGCTAGAAATTGTTTTGTGCTTTTGTAGGTGCCTTCCTGATGCCACTGTACTTCCCCACATACCGTGGAGAAGATGAAGAAGGAAAGGCAAGTGAGAGGAAAACCTCAGCGGATCCTCATGACCCAGAGATGTGGGAACGGATTCCCTATCCCAGGGGCTCTGATGAGCAGGTGTCTCCCATACCCCAAACTCTGCGGGGTCACCCTGTGGAGACGGGCTCTTTCCTTAGCTCCGTGGAAGCAGCTGGAGAAAAAGCAAGACAGCTCTGTGTCCGCGAGCCACCGGAGGTTGCCTTCTCAGTCTCTGCTTGTTGAAGCTTCTGGCCCAGGCCGCGTTATGAGTCGGCACTGCCCCGAGAAGCGGCGTGTGAAAGCAAGAACACAGTCTCTCAGCCACTGTGTCCGAGTTCCCACCTTCCTGTCCGAGTTCGTCCACAGGATCCTCCTGTCTCCTAAATCCTGCAATGAAACTGCGGCCAGAAAGGTCTGCACGGACGGGCAGGACAGCTGATGGGCAGCGCGGGCATGTCTGCAGCTACCAGGCCATCAGAGGAGGCCCCAGGGACCAGGGGGTAACCATGGCAACGTGAAGGCTGGCCCAGATTGGAGACAGGTCGAGTGCATGGTCTGAATCGTGGGTGCAGAGGGGAGGATTGACCTGGGGCTCCAGCCACTGATGCAAATGGGCACCTGGGGCGCAGGCCACCTGGACCGCACTCAGCAGCAAGGAAATCCTGGAGACACGTCCGTACCTGCCTGGAGCTCGCGGTTGTGGGGAGGCCTGGAGGGACAGACCTGGAGAGTCCTCATGGATGCCAGGAGAGCCCCGAGCTCCCCAGGGAGAGAGAAGGCAGCTCTGGGGGGTGCCCATGGGGCTGGAAGGAAGAGGACCGGGAGAGGGGCCCCACTGCAGGATCACAAGGCGGGCAGGATTCCACCAGAGGTGCGGACACGAGGAGGCGAATGGCAGGCGGGACAGGCCTGACCCAGGACAGTAAGGAATGACACGGGTTCATTTTCCACGTGATGAAGGCCCGCCCAGCTCAGCTCTTTAGAGAACATGGGGGCCAGGTGATGGGAAATCATAGTTCGAGGCAGTTTCAAAGCCCCACAGCTAAGGGCACACACTCAGGAAGATGGGAGCTGTGGCTATAGGGCCGGGCGAGCGCTTGCTGACAAGGACGAGGAAACCACGAAGGCCAAGGGGGGATGGACACAGGAGCAGGAAACGTGAAGGGCTCAACTCGCATCTGAGAAAGGAGCAAAGCAGCATGGACGTCTGGACAGCAACTGGGTCAGGAGCAGGGAGGCTGGCCACGTCCAACCGAGTCAGCCCCGTGCCGGCGGGCGCTCTCAGCAGGCCCGGAGGGCCAAACATCCACAAACCAAATGTCTGG
>PITA01033290.1:0-12927 GCA_004023965.1 Spilogale gracilis | reverse complement strand
CGGAGGAAGGGGGGTGGAGGGATGGGAGAGCCTGGTGGTGGGTACTGGGGACACCTAAAGCGGGGAGCACTGGGTGTGGGGAATGGGGAATGAATCTTGAAACACTGGAAAAAAAAATTTAGTAACAATAAAAAAAAAAAAAAAAAAAAGAAATGGCGCCTGGGTGGCTCAGTGGGTTAAAGCCTCTTCCTTCAGTTCAGGTCATGATCTCAGGGTTCTGGGATCAAGGCCCACATTGGGCTCTCTGCTCAGCAGGGACCCTGGTTCCTCCTCTCTCTCTGCCTGTCTCTTCTGCCTACTTGTGATCTCGATCTCTCTCTGTCAAAAAATAAATAAAATCTTAATAAATAAATAAATAAATAAATAAATACAGTATCTTGGGGCGTCTGGGTGGCTCAGTCCTTAAGCGTCTGCCTTTGAGTCAGGTCATGATCCTGGAGTTCCAGGACCTTGCCCTGCATAGTGCTCCTTGCTGAGTGGAAGCCTACTTCTCCTCCTCTCACTCCTGCTTGTGTTTCCTCTCTGTGTTTCTCTCTGTCAAATAAATAAATAAATAAATAAATAAATAAATAAATAAATAAATAATCTTTTAAAAAAAGGAAAGAAATACAGTATCTTGAGGCCCTCCCTAGACCTAAAAAGTCAGAATTTACATTTTAAGAAGATTTCCAGATGATTCTGATGCCTTTTATAATTTGAAATGGCCTGCTTCAAATACATTGTACACTGTGAGAAACATTGGCTATACAAACGGACTAGTGATGACGATCCTTCTGACTCTGTTGGTTGTTTTTCCCTAGAAGATTTTAATTGGATAGTGGCACAATATAAAAACAACAAAAAAACAACAGTTAGCATTTGTTAAGCCTGCACAGTGTGCCAAGCCTGCACTGTAGGGCTCCCATGATACTTTATCACCACTGTCATATGGGAAGCACAGGCTATAAGAGAGACTGCACACTTGGGGACTGGGCAGGCCTGGGTTTGAATCTCCATTTTTGTTGTTTATCTGCTAAGAACATAATCTTGGCATGCTTTGTGATGTCTCTAATCATTAGTATAGCTCCTTTGGAAAGAATGTTTCCACTGCAAAATTTGGTGGGAAGTACAGGAGAGAAAACCCAGGAGTGACTTAGTACATGGTAAGTGGTTAATTCTCCCATTTTTGGACCTAAATAAAATGTACATACACACCCCACTTCCCTGAGCTCCACGCAATGCCTATTTGTTATAACTCTATTTGCTCTTTTAATAATTAACTTCAAATATAAATATATTTATTTTCATTATAATGCATTTTTTGCATATGTTCTGGATGCATTTTTTTCTCTCATTCAAAGAACATTCTGCCATTCTGTCGTGACTTTAGAGCATTAAAGAGAATGAAAGATAACTTGACATGATAATTCTGAAAACACAACACTGTGACTGGATTATAATAATATCATACAGCACTAACTCAGCCAGTGTTCCCATTTTCAGAAATGTACCTTCCAAACTAGACAGGGTCAGAGTCTGTTTTCGTTAATCAACTTGCTGTTGCAAGAAGTCTTAAGTGGAAAATGTGGTGACAGAACTGTACTCATATGTTTAGGATATGAATGCTATTAAGAACTTGAATCTGAATCAGTGCATAAAGAACCATGTAAATAATTAAATTATTTCCTAGTATGGCTATGAAATTTGTATGACCACCTGCCCTAGTTCTTGCAGGAAAACGCGTTCTATTTCTTACAATCTGGGGCTTTGTTCATACATCTGTTGTTGAAACTATTTGTTTCAATTAAGACAGAGACTCTAATTTACATGTTTTTCTGCAGCAAGTAACAAAGGGTCCTCAAGAGATATTTGTTGAACTTCAGGAGACAGGAAGACAGGCTGTAGGAATTGAGATTTCCTGACCCAAAAAAGAAAAACGTGATATTAAAAATATGATTCCTTTCTACCACAGCATTATGCCATATAGACACATTTTAATATTAATATTGAATGATTATTCTTCAATTCTACTAAGTCAGGATAAAATGGTTTCCCATGACACAGAGGAGTTTTGTAAATTAAATAAGCATCTCCTGACCAAAACATCTGAGACAATAGGACACATCCACTAAAGAGATCAGAGAACCTTGTTTTAGAGTTAAAAATAAAAGCATAAGGGAAGGGGGAGGGAGGATGAGAGAGCCTGGTGGTAGGTACTGAGGGCACATATTGCATGGAGCACTGGCTTTGGGGCATAAACAATGAATCTTATAACACTTAAAAAAATAAAATTAAATTTAAAAAAACATATATACATAGTCATGTACACATATGTAAAGATGGTTTAGGCACAGTGTAATATTTGCTGGAGAAAAATGAAATGATTGATTTCTTTTTAAATAATAGTAATATACATGCTGAAATAATTTGGAAAATTAAATATATAAAATGATATGTTCCCCCCCCCCCATAGTTATACCACCGGATACAGCCACTGGGCCAAGTTCTAGCTTCATTGTGCCTAGTTACACACTGTGAAATTCCAAATTCTATTTCTGACCCAATTCTTTTTGGTCTTCATTACTGTTTTGTCTTACTCATGATATGATCCCTGTCATTGTTTATGACATATGGTATTGGTTTATTGTATATTTGAAAATTAGTGATCCATGGGCTGTGCTTAAAGTATATATACTTTATATATATATATATAAACTATATATAGTTTCTAATGCAAAATAATTTAACATCAGTACTCTTTTTTGTATCAGTAAAGTTTTGTAAATTTTACCTAGAAATTTAGTATATCTTTACTCTTATTTTCAGTGATTAGTACTATATTTGATAACATATTAAGGTGCACAGATCTTCAGAGGCAAAAATGATTTAACTTTAATTTGGCATTTCCTACACAGTAATTCATTCATCCATTTAAAAATGTTTATTCATTGCTTACCATCTGAGGCAGTAGAAGTACATTAAAATGCATTTAAAAAGCAAACACAGACTCTACTCTCTGTGCCTACATTTTGAAAAGGTATATGGTCATTAATATTTAAGTACTCAGTTCCTTATAATATTTTTAATAATGGTTGTAAGGAAGAAAGAGAATAAGGAAGCCATGTAACAGTGACTTAGGCTCCTTTTGGGTTATGGTTGACCGAAAAATCAAGGAAGCTCCTTGAAGCAATGTTCAGTTGAACTTAGAAGGGTAAATAGAGGATCTTTGGATTAATAAGGAATGGACAGATCACAGTAAGGAATATCTTACGTATGTGCAAAGGTCCTGATGTGGGGAAAAGCAAGTCCCAATCAAAGAACTGAAAGAAGGCCAGGATAATCAGAAAAGAGAAAGTATGTAGAAATTGTGGTTAACGAGAGGGTCTGAGGCAGATTATGTGAGAGCAGGGAGGACATAAACACATAAAGCAATTGAAGAATTTTATGCAGGAGACTTACATGTTATATCAGATTTTTATCTTCCTTTGCTATTCTAGTTACTTTGAGAGGGGGAATTTCTGCTTCCATGACATACTAATTATCAGTACAAAGTCCCTCCTGGTTCAGGGGAACAAATCGCTTGATAACTTATTTAATTTTAAGATGTGCCTGAGCTTATGAGAAAGAAAGAGACTCTCTCCAGTGCTGACAGTAATAAATGCAAAGATTCAAATACATAGAAATCTGTAAGAGAAAAATTAAACCCCAAAAACCCCATTTGACCTTAAAGATATAGGCCAGTCCCTAGGGGTTCTGAAGCTGACTTTTGGAGATTTACGGTCAATTTATCCAAGCAGCATAGGAAATTATCGGAATCCCCTTTATAAAGCTAGGACACTTTAAGGGTGAACTAGGGGGGGAAATACTACTCAGGGATACATCTGAGGCATACTCATGTTCCTTGGCTTTGGATCTGGGGATTCAGAATAAAAATTCTCCCCCTAAGAGTCGCTAAGATACCCAAGTATGTGACTGACATTCATACTAGCAGGTTTTTTGAGGGGCTCTGTTCAGGGCTCATCCGGGCTATGGTCAGTCTAGAGAAAAATATGTTTTGTAGTTGGGGTCAACTTTCCAAGAATGTAGGGCACTGTGACCTAGAAGAACAGAAATTTAAAGCCAAGTGCAGACACCTGTGGGATTTATCTGTAAGTGTAGCTTGGGGGGTGGGAGGTGCTTCAATGGACCCCTGAAAAATTTAGATTGAAATGTGGGTTGCCATTCTCCCATGGTCTACTAGAAGCTTTCACACCTCCTCTCTGGAAAATCACACTCAAACTTTAGGTAGAAAGATGTTACATCAGGAAATATTCCATGGAACTTGAAATCATAATGAAAAAAAAATTGCAAAAAACCTGGAGAAATGAATCACCTGAGGGAGAGTCAGCAAAAACAATAAGCTGAAGAATCAGAAAAAAATAAGTACTACAGACTTTGGAATTATTGGATGCAAAGTATAAAATATCTACATTTCAAATATGTTTAAAGAAGTGAGACATAAAAGTAATGAAGGAGCAAGGCCTCCAATGCAGGGATATAAATAAAACTTGCTTAACCTACTAAAAAAGTCTCAAAACAATAAGGATTTGTAAAATTAATATAAGCAATGCTGAAACTTAAAAGCATTTTTTAAAATAACTAAAAAAAAAAGAAAAGAAAGATGCCCATGTCTATTTAACTATATTCAACATTTTACTGGAGGTATTAGCCTGCACAATAAGAAAAGAAAAAGACATACAAATCTATAGTGCTTGGAAAGAAAGAAGCAAAACTGTTATTTGCAAGTAATGTGCTTATCATCATTTGTAAGCCCAAATGAATCTACAGATAAAATACTTGAATTATAACAAGAGTTTAGAAAGTTTATTTATTGCAAAGTCAATATAAAAATAGTTGCCATATATATTATCAAAAACTAGGAAATGAAACTCAAAAATGCCATTTACAATAACATAATAAAAATGAAAGATTGTAAGAATAAACATAAAAGATATATGAGACCTTTGGTAAAATTTATGTAATTTTACTGATATATTTAAAAAGTATTATTTTGGGGTAGGCAAACACAATATAGTAAAATTATCAATTTTTCTCAAATTGATTTATAGATTTAAAAAAATGCAAAGCAAACTTTCACCTAGTATATGTCAGAGAACTTGACAAGCTTATTCTAGATTTATGGAGTAGAGAAGAGCTAAGACAATTCAAGTCAATGAAGAAGAATGATCAGGTAAAATGTTTCATATTAATTAAAGTAGTGTTGGCACAAAATCAATCAAAGGGACAGAAAGAAACCAGAAACAGACTCCAACATGAAAACCTGCAGTGGCCAGTAAGAAAATCAGTGAGAAAATGTTAAAATACTCAAGAAACAGTGTCAGAACAATTATCACTTTTTAAATTGAAGTGTAGTTGACATAAAATATTCTATTAGTTTCAGGTGTACAACATAGCAATTCAACATTTATAACATAACAAAGCAATCACCATAATAAATCTAGCTACCATCTATCACCATGCAAAATTATTTGAATATTGTTAACTTATGCTCTATGCTGTACATTACATCCTTGTGTCTTATTTATTTTTTAACTGATATTTGTGCCTTTTAATCTCCTTAGTATATTTCACACCTTTTCCTACCTCCCACCCTCTGGCAACCACCAGATTGTTCCTTATTATCTATGAATCTGTTTCTATTGTTTCTATTTTTTGATTGTTTCATTTTTAAATTCCACATATAAGTGAAATCATATGGTGTTATTAATAACAAATTTGTTAAAGTTTTATAAATTAATAATTATTTATATGGAAGAAAAAAATAAAATATATTCCTAATATTATTTGCAAATCATTAGTTTCAGTTTAACCAAAGACAAACAAAAAGATAATTTCTTTAACTTTTAGAATACAATTTAGAATAATTTTGTTCGTTTGAATATTATAGGATTTACTAAACAATGTAAAAAAAGGCATAAAGAACACAAAGGGAAATAGAGAAAATTGACAATAATAAAATTATGAATTCTAATTAAATTATAGTATTTAAAGAATATGAATAAACCATTTAATTGGAGAAGGCATTTGCAACATATTAACTGACATATTATTTCCTCTTAACAACAAATCCACCCTTTGTTGCCCTGCATTCTGATACTGTAGCTGGACCCTAGAAACATTTCTTCTTTGCAGCTGGAACAAGATTAAGCCTTGTTAGTCTATGGCACCAGAAGGACACTATAGGAGGGAGTGGATTCTTTTCTTGGTTCTAGAGTACTTTTCTCCTCCTGCTCTTGCAGTACTTGGCTGATAATGCAGGACACTCAGGATACTCACCTGCCAATGAATTTCAGTGGTTCCCTAGTGATTCTCAAAGAGTTTTAGTGGTGCCTCTGAAAGCATCTTTTCAGTGATTGGCACCAACACTGTACCTGGGTGTTTCTTGCCTCCCAGCCAGATTTCTCTGCCATTTGGTGCACTAAAGCTACCTTTCCAAAAAATCTGAATCTCAGCCTCAGTAGGGAGTGAACATCTTCTGGGTGTTGCTTCTTTAGGTACTTCTTTGTATACTCTGTCTTATCGCTAGAGATAGTGGCTGCCTCTAAAATCCCCCATTCTGGAATTGTTTAGCGTTCTCTTTATTCCTTAGTAGTTAATCTCCTGTTGTTAATGAATAATTCTTTGTATTAAATTAACTATCTTCAATTTACTATGTCATCTCAATCTCCTGACTGAATCCTGAGACAAAGGTCAAACCTCCTTTTGTGATGAGTGTATTATAACAATTTTCAGGACCTACCTGACCTACCTCTACTTCTGTATTCATTTATAGTCTAATTCCCTCTAATCAAAAGCTAACATGGAATTTTGTTTGAGTCCTGTCTGTTTTCTTTTACCTTTAAGTGATCAAGTTTTTGTGACCTTTCACACAAAGACCATGACAATTTTTCCTGACCTTCAGTGGCAGGTAAACTATCTTTGAAGGGTCATTTGGGAAGGTAGAATCCATAGTTTTCACTGACTATGATTTTAGATCAGAAAGCTTCGTGTTGAAGAGTGAAAATAAATAGTAAAAGATAAATTTTAAAAAACCAATATGTTTCGACAAATGATATATTTGTGTGCCATGGAGAATAAATGACTTCAATAATCATAAATGAATACTGCTGGAATCACAGTATTTTTTCCAAATCAGACTTTATTCTATGAGAATAAGTAAACTACTCGTCATCCATTGATTTTTTGCCTTCATTTGCCCTGTGTTCTACTCATTGAAAATGAAAGCCCCCCTTTCTTCTACCTACATGATTAATGGCACATGCTAATCAAGTGTCTCTTTCTGCATAGTTCATTGTAAATGTGAGAAATATTGTCAGCAACTAAATGAACCTTCTGGAGTTGACTGATTTCTCCTACTTTCCATGATTTTACCCAGCATCTGAGTGGCAATTTTTTTTTTTTTTAAGTAAAATAAAAGAAGTCTCTCCAAAGTCCTGGTTTCTGATCCCTCCTAAAGTAGAAAGTACACAATTGAAATAAAGTTGGTTCCAGAATATACCTGATAAAGCCTTTGCCTTTGTAAGGCCTTATGAAAATATATTTAAAAAGCAATTTAATTGTTTCTTTTATTATTGTTGCTCTACTTTCTGATTGAGCCAAATGTGAATATGTCGCATTTTATCCAGCCGACTCCTCTTCTAAAGTTAGTATACAAATTCAAACACCAGAAAAACTGGTTCCATGGCACCCCAGTATTTAGAAAAACCTGGATCTTCAATACTAGAGAATCTGACTCTTGTGCTTGCCTTACAACTTTGAACCAGTTAGGTTAGCCTGTTGGGCCTCAGCAACTCCAATTGTAAAATAGAGATAATAATATTCAAACTAGAATTATTGGAGGGACTGAATTAGGTGATGCAAGTAACCATAGAGTCAAGTTCTAATCATAATATAGGTAACTTCCCTTTTCTACTGTAGCCCCAGAAAGTCCAGAGCCACAATTTGAAAATTGCTCCAAAACGATACAGAAAGGCTCAGGCCTAGGCAAGGTCCATCTAGGGAAGGTTCACCAGTGTAAGATTTTGAGCATGCCCTGCCCAGCAGTTCATTAATAATTGGTGGTAAATTATTGATCTTCTTGTATTTGTTAGCTCTGATATAAAGAGTTGATGAAATGGATGAAACCATAGATCACTTTTAAATTTAAATCATTTTAAAATTTATTTCCCTAGTACTTTTGGAATACGGTAAACATTGGGAGAAGTATAGGTTGAGAAACCTTCTAACACTGACCACACTCATATAACTATCACAAAGACCAGGAACAAAGATTGTGAGGACCCCAGAAGGCCATTTGTTCCCTTCCAGTCACTACTTCTTACCCTCTTTCCAAGGAAACCATTATCCTAGATTTTTAATATCAGACCTTAGTTTTGAGAATATGTGGAGTTTTTAAGTCACTTTTCTATTATTTAATCATTGATAAATCTTTATTCAGCAAATATCTGTTCAGTAGCTCTTAATAGCCCAGGAATTATACTGGCTGTGTGATAGCAAATGAAATAAAACTAGATCCCTGCCCTCATGAAGCTTATGATTTAGTAAGAGCTAGAAAATAATAAAAAATAATAAAATAATAAAATAACTGTAATAGTATGCACCTGGTGAGCCAAAATCCAAATTTATTTCCTAAGAGAAAGATACCTGCAAATAACTAGTGATTTACAGTCTTTCAGTAGTTAATCATGTTTCCCACAAAAGACTTTCCATTAAGGAATCATCTGTCTAAATTCGATTCAGGATTCTATAGTGAACTTAAAGACTTCATGAACAATCAAGAAGGGATTTTAATAAAATCAAAAAAGAAGGGAGGAAAATTTAGGATGAACTAATTTTTCTCTAGGCCATGATATCTGTTAGGGTCTGTAGATACTGGCTCCATCAGAACTGATACGCTTAGGAAATGGCAGGTTATACAAAGGTGTGTTATTTTAAATAAATATGAGATTTCATACAACCTTTAACATGTTAATGTTATTTCTGATTATCCAAGGGATTATAGTATGTATCACTTTCCAAACATATTGAATCACAGAATAACATTTCTTCATGAACCATCCTACTGAACAAGTTGCTAGGAGAAAGATAATGTCGCATAATGGTTAGGAAAGGGTTTTGATATCTGAGAGTTCCGTGTTCAAATGTCTCACATGGGGCAAGGGACTTGACATCTCTGAACCATCATGATCCTGTCTGTAAAATAGAATTAATTATATATATGTTACACGGAATGGTTATCAAAATCTAACGGGATATTATAGATAAAGTATTTGTATATTCCTTGTTGGAAAGGAAACACATTTGTGTGTGTGTGTGTGTGTGTGTGTCTGTATGTGTGTAAAAATAAGACTGAAGACCAACACATAGTATGAAGATAGAACCTCCGTTATACACAAAGAAACCTGCTTTAACCCAGAGCTCAGCAAAACAGTTTGCATGACATAATTTTAGGGGCACAAGGCCAAGCTACAGGTTTCCCTCCCCTATTTTATTTTATTTTGAACCTCTCCTCTCCCTTGGTTCTCTTGTCCTCACCCCAGGATCTGTCCTCTGTGACCCTATTCCTCTCCCTAGACAGCTTCTGGTGAGGCCCTGGTCTTTCATTCTTAACTAGAAATTAAAGTGCTCACTATCAATAAAATATTTACTGAGACTCTTAAAGAGTGGCCCTAACTCAAATATATATTTAATTTAAAAGGCAGTGCTTAAAGATTCAAAGAATCTTAAACATCCAACATAATGAAGCTCTAATGAAGAAAAGGTGGGAAGTCATTTTGGGGATTGAGAGGTCTTTTAATATTCCCCCTAGACCGGCTAGGATCATAAACATGGGTTTCTGCAAATGTGCAATTCTTATTTACCCAGGTGCAGTTCAAGAATGCAGGTGAGAGCAGAAGCCACTTTGTCCCCAACACTTGCTTTTTACTGGTAGATATGTTAGTTTTTACCATCCTTGCTCTCACCCCCTCACCCATCCTTCCAATGCCAGAATTCTCAAGAGACTGAGTACACCCAGTCTCAGCACAGCATCTCTGACAGGTAAGCACCACCTAATCTAAACATTAAATTTCTTTTATCTTTTGGGCAGGGTATTTATTTAAAATGTCATACCCTTATTAAAAGAAAAAACTAATTTTTATGAGAAACAATGTTTATTCCAAAATGACAGCGTATTCTTAAATAGGCACAAATTATACCAGTCTTGTAGACTTCATGAATTTTAAATTACATGATAAGATAAAATACAATGTATAGACATTTCTATGTGTTTGGTTTTCTTTTTTTCTAGTTTAATATTCTTCTATTATGATTGCATTATAACATCAAATCTTGAAATGTTACTTATTGGAAGTGGCAGATAATCACAAGGAAAGTTGTAGGAGTTGGCAAAATTCCTGAATATGAATAATAATGCTTGCTATTTATAAAACACCTTTCTTCACATAATTTTAATGGTGTTATTCTACTATATATATGTCTCTCTTTGTAGTAAGTAGGGGGCAATACTACCTATTCATTTGTTGAATTAGACTATAGAAGGGAGACCAATTCAGTGCCCTAAAATCCAAGGGCAAATAACACACATGATATTAGAATTTAGGTATCTAAATTGACTCTCACCCTTCTGCTAGATTATATGTACTGCATTTCATTCATTGACAGTTAAACTTTATTACTGCATCTAGAGATGGTATATTAACCCAAAAGGGTGTTATTATTTTAATGTCATGTATAATATTATAATAACAGAACACAATTTTGTTTTTCAATGTAATTTTTTTTCTTACATCTTCAGGCTAGAGAGACAATCAAACACTGATATAAAAATACCATGTGTTTCTTTTCTGACAAAAGAAACCTGTATGACAGACTTGTGTGACAAATAAAGGAAGGGAGCCTCCTTTGATGGTAAAAATAAGTGAATGACATTCATTATTTCAGAGGAAACCATATGGAGTTACTCTAAAGAAGTGGAATCTCAGGAAGATTGAAAAAGGAAGAATATTTAGAAGTTTTTATTCTACTACATTATGACATATTTAGTATAAATGTTATCAGTGGGGCACTGGTATCTATTTAACAACAGTATCTTCAGGGGAGGAAAAGAGGTGATTTGTAGCATTTGTCAGTTTCTGTGTTGCAAAGATTCCCATCATGACCAATTTCGTGTTGTCAAGGAGACACTGATGAGAATTGAAAGAGGCACAGAGGCACACAGCATGAACTGCCACCTGCATATCGTTGGATGTTGTAGGCAGTGCCATATTTCTATTACTATTTGTGGTGGCCGCCACAATGCACTTAGAGGAGCTTCAACTACAGGGATGGCAGTTGACCGGCAGCCATGCTCCAGGACCATCACATTTGAGCCAAGGACAATGGCTCCCAGCCAGTGGCAGGATGGCAGGGATGCTAAGACAGTTCCATTCCTGGAAGACTTGAAATGCCTGTGACTACAAACTTTGGCTCAAATAATTCACAGTGGCTTTGCCAAACTTTTCTAAGACTCCTTGGCAGTCTGAAATACTTCTGCCTTATCCCTGTTTCCTCCTTCCCTCATTCAAGGAAAGACCTGCATTGAGTTCTATAGCTCTCCCAGTCTTTCCCATTTTTCTCCCACAGGTATTTTCCCTAATAAAATCCTTGCATACTTAAGTTCATCTTACTGTCTGCCTCTTAAAGGGCCAGGACTAACATTCCATTTCTGGAGAATTGCTATGTAGCAGAAACTATTGCTACTTCATCCATATCACTTCAGCCAATTGAAGGGTATCACAGCTGCAATGGAAACTTCTCATGAGTACCTATAACTTCCTAACAAAAGCACTCCTTCTGTGCTCAAGCATACCTGGGAGAGAGCTGGATGTGTAGAAGTGTTAATGGCTCCCAGGTGTGACTGTCAACCAATAAAGGTATTAATGTGATGGATAAATGTTCCAGTTTTCTTACCTCCCCCTGGGACCATTCTAAATTATGTTTTCACAAAATCACACAGAAGGTCACATACACTCCATGCAGTAAGCTGCCAATTAACCAGCTCTTTCTTGGCAATCTTCCCTTCCCTGTTCCCACTCCCATATGATGGCTTCTTGGCTCACCTTCCAAATAAACTACTTGTGCCTAAATCCATGTCTTTGGTTTTACATTTGTGAAAACTGAAAATAAGGCACAACATTGAAATCAAGTGAGATACATTTTATTTTTATTTTTAAAAATTTTTAAAAAGCTTTTATTTGAGAGAGAGTGAGCAAGAAAAAGAGTGCACACAAGTAGGGCTGGAGGGAGAGGGAGAAGCAGACACCCTGCTGAGTGGGGAGCCGGCTGTGGAACTTGATCTGAAGACCCTGGGATTATGACCCGAACTGAAGGCAGTTGCTTAAGCAACTGAGCCACCCAGGCTTCTGAGATATATTTTGAATTGCCTTCTTTATATAAACATTCATGAATTCTAAGTCTATTGAGGTCAGAAAGTAGAGCAAACGAGTGACTCCTGTCAGGTATAAGGGAACAGAGAGGAATGGAGACCCAGCAAAGTGCAGAGCGCAGGCTTTGCCTGCAGGAGATGGGAGCTCCTCACTCTGGTCATTGGTTATGCAGAAATGTGGGCCTAGAAAGCCTGGTCTTCTGATTTTTACAGAGAGAAGCAAAGAATTCAGATAATATATATCGGTAAAATGTCAAGATTTTTAAAAAGATATATGACTGTTGGTTAAGTGTCTGACTTGATTTTGGCTCAGGTCATGATCTCGGGGTCATAAGATTGAGCCCCACATCAGGCTCTGCTCTGACAGTAGAGCCTACTTAAGGCTCTTTCTCTCTCTTACTTTCTTTTTTTTTTTTTTAAAGATTTTATTTATTTGACAGAGAGAAACACAGCCAGAGAGGGAA